>JABSMS010024454.1:0-10637 GCA_018902275.1 Aleiodes sp. PSUC_FEM 10030003
TGAAATTTCATAAACATCTTTCCATTAAAACTAATTCAATGTCACGCTTATGAAAATTACCACCAGATTATCCATGAAATTTCAATTTTTTTCTAACAGAGTAGACTGACGACTTTCTCATACAACTATACATAATACTGGTTTATAGGTGGAATGGTGGTGAGGCATCAATCGATAGTTTCCTCCAGCGGAGAGGAAAAAGGCGATATGAGCTGAGACGTGTATCTCAACCCCCTTCCGGATATAGCCCGGATAAATGCCCGTTGAATGAACGAAACGAGTGGGCTGTACCCTCTTAGCTGTTTCTCTTCTCTTTTTTTTCGTCACTTCTTTAGAGCTTTTTTTTGCTTTCATTCTATTTTTATTTCTTCTCACATCTCCACTTTGGATCAAAGGGAAATGCTGGGAAGAATCGACGGGAGTGGGTATGAATTAATTAGTGATCTCTAGACACGTAGGATGAAAGGAAGTGGGCTTTGTAGTTATGCGAGAGAGGTAAAAGGGTAATGGTTTAGACGAGTGGCAATTCGCTTTGGTCGTTTAACCGGCGTTTTTCAATCTTTAAGTGTCATACATAATTTGGAATTATGAATTCAATGATTAAAGAGAAAATTGCGTAATTAGGGAGTCTTCAAGATAAGGGGAGAGAAACGCGTGAAGTTTGCGCAATATTTTCTCGATATTTAAGAAAGGGAATAAGATGGAATAAATATGTTAAAAAAATGTTACTATTAATTTTATCAATTGAAGTCATCCGAGTCGTTATATCGGAACACAATTGAATATATTAAACATATCGTCGCCCTAGAATCAAAAGGGCGTAAGTACCATTTTTTCTTGCTGAATAATAAAAGGACGTAAGTTAGATTTTTAAAAAATGGTACTTACGCCCTTTTGACTCTAGGACAACAATATTATTTCTGAATTGTCGCATATAAATTAATATATATTTTTCCGTGGGGGAACCATACTCGAACAAAAACAATAGTTGGAATTTATCACTCGGAAATTGAAATCACGCAGAGATCCAGAGTACTTTCTTCATTGCTAGTTTTTGAAAGACTTTCAAAGTGATTCAGCCGAAGAAATCTCAGTTTGGAGTTGAATCCCTCGAGGGTCTATGTAAGCGAAACATTTTGTTCATCTTATTTCTTAAAAGATATTACCTCCGATTTTTTTCCATCATCAAAACATTGGTTTTTATAGAAGAAGGTGAGGTAAAATGGACATTTCAATTAAACAAGATAGATTTTTTGATCATTTCGTGAAAAATTGAAGGAATTTAAGCAAGAAAACATGTATCAAATTTTTTTATTTTTATTTTTCTGGAAATTCGCGTTTTTAGTCAAGATTTGAAAAAAAATTAAAAACTCACTCTTTTGGGAATATCTTCGGTTCCATTTGTGGTAGCGTAAAAACTCGAATCCCAGCTAAAAAGTGAGCTAATTTCCCATCGATTTGGGTTATTCAAAAAAAGCTTTAATCGATTTTTCAATTATTTATAGACCATTTTCTGAAAATCAGTTTATGTTCTATATTTATTTGAAAAATTGATAATTTTTTTTCACAACCATACAAATCAATGGGAAATGAGCTCAACTTTTAGCTGCTTCTTAAGTTTTTGCGCTACGACCAATAGAACCAGAGATATTATCCAAAACGTGAATTTTTCAGATTTCGGAAAGAGATTCCCCGTCGAATCATCAGGAGAAACCTATCTTCAATACTTTTCTTGATTTCTCGCGATTTTCATAATATAAAACCTCAAAACTCAGGTGTGTCCATTTTACCCCACCTTTCCCTCCCTTCATCTCTATCAAACAAAAAAAATTCCATCAACTAATCTCGTTTTACACGATAATTATTTTTACAATTGATGGGAAAATTTCATTTGAATATTTACTGACTATGCACTATACAAATGTAGTGACGTGTATGAAAATTGATGAGTAGACTTGATTCATGCTGAATAAAACATATGTGGAGGAG
Organism: Aleiodes sp. PSUC_FEM 10030003; assembly: GCA_018902275.1. Classification (NCBI taxonomy): domain Eukaryota; kingdom Metazoa; phylum Arthropoda; class Insecta; order Hymenoptera; family Braconidae; genus Aleiodes; species Aleiodes sp. PSUC_FEM 10030003. Next base: position 1,990 of record JABSMS010024454.1, read on the forward strand.
TCAATTATCGAGTACCCAAGGCTGAGAAGTGCAGATTCGTGTCAGCTGACACAGCTTTAAAATCTATTCTCTCTCATTCTAACCCCAACAAAATTAAACTGCAGAGTGGGTCAATGATTTTATCAACTATTTGCATTATGAAAATTGATATTATCTGAATGTGATCGATAACAAAGGTATATAACTTAATTGAATAATCTGACAAAACCAATGAATTTGGTACTACAGAATTGGAAAATAATTCGATGTAGATTGTAGCATTGATACGCTCAACGTTTTCATGAATTATTTAACGAGTTGTGTCTGTTGGTCGTTTGCAAATTCCCTAACCACTGTGAAACATGTTGTCAAATTGATTTTCAAATTACTGACATTCAATAGCAGTGAAAAAAAATCTAATTTTCATCCGCCACCAAATTGTTTGTTGATTTCAATTTTTCATCATTCATTGCTCAATATGCATGATGAATTTGTAAAACATTCGACTTCAATTGTGTCAATGGAATATTTCATTCTACTCTTTTTCCTTTCGTTTCTCTTTCAAGCACCGGATGTATCTCGTGAGGCTGGAGATGAAAAATCTCTCATCAAGCATCTCTCAAATGTTCATGTCCTAAATTCAAGCCTCTTGAGACCATCATGGTTCTCTGTGTGCAGCACTGTACAGTGTTCCATCTTATCATCTAACCGACCCCAAAATAAATAGAAATACTGAAATAGTTTCCATTATCGCTGCCTCGAAGACACGACGGATGGGAAAATAAAGTCGATAAAAATTTCTTCGGTAAACTTGAAAGCTACTCGAGACAAATACGAATAGGAAAAACGTGGAAAGGATAATATGAGGATGAAAAATAGAAAAATTGCTGAAAAAGACATTTATGGAGTGACGAGTTCAAAAACAAAGTATGGAAAAAAAGAATGAATTATGCTGGGGACATTCAACCGTTTGTGGCACGTGCCCAAACTTTGAAATCACGTGAGAAAACCTGGTGTGAGGTCGAAAAATCGATAATTGAGTTCCCTATGGCTTTGATTTACAGAGAGCCTCCGAGGCATTTTTTTCCGTTGTGTCACTATTGTTTTGTTTTCCTTTTTTCTCTGTTTTGACGAAGTTAATACTAGTGTCAGTGGGCTGAATGCCATGACACGCCTGTCTATCTGTGCATACACGCAATGTTAAAGCCGCCGCAGCAGTATCATGCCGATGATTCATTCGTCGTTTCATTTCAAACTGTTATTGCCTCAACAATGATAACGAGGAAACCGTGAAACCTGGCACGCTTCCTTGTTATAACGCCGGATTCGTCATCTACACTATTGAATTTAATATGTAAAAAAGAGAAAGAAAGTACTTGTCACTGTACCCTACAATGAAAAATGTATTTCAAAACTTATTTCATAAATTTCATTGTACAAATATTTAATATTATGCTTCGATACTAAAAGGAATTCATTCATCTACATTGTGGTATGATAATTGGTTTGCTTCTCATTGTATTGCAAATTGATTTTTCCCAGATAATAAGGACATATCGATCAGGAAAATTCGAATGGGAATGCGCGCGAGTTTACCTATTTCCTCATGATAATACGGGAAAGGTCGCGCAACCGAAAAGGAACACGAAAAAAAGGGAAATTGGCTACTCTCAAGCGCGTAGGATAGAATGCTGACCCAGGGTTTAAATTTATATACAGGGGTTGTTCGATCATCCTAACCTCAATCACAGTCTGATCCGGGTAAATAATGCACTCGTCTCTTAAATTCCAATCGCAACAATCTGGGTCGTTTCTCGCTTATTCCCTCTCTATGGGATTTTTAACTGAGTACATCGATACAAAAAAATCATTACCACAAACAAGTGGAGTTAAATCGCCCGATTTAAATTAAGAATGAAACACCAACGTTTGATCGACGCTTTGTAATTTAATTTAATTCTCAGGATTTGAAGTAATTAAGCAGAAATTTATTTTTCCCCTTAAAACCTCAAACAGGCTTTAAAAAAATTGGAAAGAAAATAATTTCACACGTATTATAGACTTGGTTGACACCCACCTTGCCAGTGGACCACTCCTTTTCGCTCTTTGTCCAAGTATTTTTTCCACAACAGTGACATTTCCACTTCTCGCTGCCTCCAGCAGCTCCTGATCCTTTCCCATCTTCCATTTACATATGTCAAATCACAAAACACATCGAGACTACACCATTTACTATACTTTATATTCAATTTTACTACGAAATTTACTCGAGTTTCATTGATCCAACGTGGCCATCTTGGTGCCAACTGAACTGACACCTTGCGGCACACTATAGAGACACTCTACTCTGGGATCAGTAGTAGAATTTCATTCTCCCCCCTTTCTTCGCCTCCCTCTACTATCAACCAGTTTGAATTCACAGCTGTTGCGCTGTACGCGAGTGACTTTGTTACGGTATTGTTCATCTAAATAAATAACACTGAACGAGTCATTAGAGAATTAAACAGTTTATATTGTGTGTTGAATGTTTAATATGAAGGGAAAATGGTTTTTAACTTGTTGCCTGATTTTTTTGATAGTTATTGGCATTTCGCGGACAAATGCAGTTCCAACGGACCCCGGTAAGGGAACATAACCTCTTGGGACAATGTTATTTGTTGACATTCTGATTACTTTGCCGGCTCGACTAATTAATGCATTTTTTTCCTTGTTTTTTTCTGCGGGAATTTTTATCTCTCATTGCCATGCAATCTCGGAATTTGTATGGACGAATAATAAATAGAGGAAAGCGGGGCAAAATGGACATTTTAGTAGAACGGCTTGATACACAATTTTTTCAATAAAAAATCGACCTTTTTGACCAAAAATCGAAAGTCTCATTTTCTCGGTTTATAGAAATTTTTGACGTTTTGCAAATATCTCGAGTTCTAATTATCGTAGTGGAAAAACTGGAGAACCAGCGTAACGTTGAGGTCATTCCTTATCGATTGGAGTGGTTTTCAATTCATTTACAACGATTTTTCATGAATTTATAGTTAATTCGATGAAAACCAGTTTTTCTCCAATATTTACTCCGCTGATTTTAATTTTTTTAACCAAAAATAATCGCAATGAACTGAAAATTTTCAAAAATGGAAAACTCGATTCTTATCCAAAAAGTCGAATTCCCGGAAACTAATTGTGACTCATGTTTTTTTTCGGAAATTCCATCAACTTTTCAATTGAATCATTGAAAATATCCGATTTCAAATACTCTCATTCATTTTAAGCAATTTCCGTCATAAATAACATTCAAGTTTCAACTTAAATTCTATCTCTCCGTTTTACCCCTAATCTCCATTTCACCCTATCTCTCCCTATTAATTATCAATTTGTTTAATTATTGAATTTCTTTACGCTCTCAATTTCAGAATATCGAAAGATAAATATTACAATCCCCAACTTCAATAATTCTGATATAAATGGTCAGGGATTTTCCAATCAAACAAAACTTCAAGCAAACTCAATAGCTATTATCGATGTCGTAAACATCCCGCCGATAGTTACATTTATGATTGTTCAAGTACATACACAGGAATCTATTGTGTCATTGTCTTACACTACAATGTTTGATAATAAGACTGCGGTTAATGGAAGTAATATTGGATTGCAAGTTGATCCAAGGATTCATCAGGTGTTTGTGAAGAATGATAACATTGACAATGTTTCGGCTTTGGTAGCTGTTGTGCTTTACACTGATGATGGTGAGTATTTATTTGATTCATTGGTTAGGAATTACAAGTATTTGAATGAAGCTTATGACATCAACAGTTCAATCGGATCAAACTAAGAATAACTTGTATTCGATTTGAACAACAAGATTAGTTGAATTTGTTTCATTTTTTTTCTATTTGAATAATGAAGTAGCGAAAGGGGATTAGGTTGACGACATTCCTGTGAATGAACTGACAAGCCCCAATGAACGAACAAGTGTCACTGAATGAACAAACTTTTTTTGCAAATGAAATAATTATTTTCAGTAGAAGATTTTGTGAATTTTCTTCATTTTAAAGTAGAATCTTTGGAAAAATAATTACTTCGAGGCTTGAGATCTGCATTTGGAAAACTTCTCATGGTAGAAAACCTACGTTCATTAGTAAAACGACATTTTTGTACAGAACAATTATATTTTAATTTTTTTCTCCTATTTTTTCTCCAATTTCAATCGATGTTTGAAGTAAAAAATTGAAAAATTGATTAAAATAAAATTGAACTACGTAAATCGATGAGAAATGAGCTCACCTTTCAGCTGGTTTTTAAGTTTTTGCGGTACGACCAATAGAACCGGAGATATTTCCAAAAAAGTGAATTTTTTCCTTCAAGTCTTGACCGAAAACTCGAATTTTCAAAGAAATTAATTTTGACACATGCATTTCTACTCAAATTTCCTCAGCTTTCCAATGAAATCATCAGAAAATCTCTATCTCGAACCGTTCAATTCGAGTGTCTTTTTTCCCCCACCTTCCCCTAACTTTTCTGCTCAATTAATGCAATGTTAATGAATAAAATAAATTTATTACACAGCTCCAAGACCAGGTGGATGTAACATGGAATTCAACATAGAAACCTCGCCATTTCAACGACTAATATTCACCGATTCAGTGGTGGAAGTTGATGCACAACCATCATCGATTATACTTAGCGGTAAAGAATTGCCCTGTGAATCAAATCTAGTAACATATGAAGCTTATCGCCTCTACCTCCCCGAGCGTGATTTCACCAGTGAAACATACTTCGCTACCATTTCAAAGATGCTAACTGTGAAGAACATAATAGAATTTGGCCAGAAGGTGAGATTTTTCATCAAACTTTTTTTTTTTTTAATTTCATTTTTTTTCTTTTTTTTCATCAAACTTCCATTTGATAATTCCTGAATATTTTCATATTTTCATTATTTTTAAAAATAGGTACCACCAGCAGTTATGTCAACGCAAATGCGTAGAGTCTACAGCGCATATCCAGGTACTGGATCCGCTTATGCCATGATAGCAACGTATAATCACCACTCATCTGCATACGTACCAGCTTTTTCATACGCTTGCAGTCCACTGTCTGACCCCGAGTCATGTTATCTCTTAAGTACGTAAAAAAAAAAATTGTATAAAAATAATTCAAACATTTCCATAAACTGTACTTATCTCACAAACATTTAATTTCATTTTAGATACAGCAATTTCCAAAGTTATTTGCGCTACAATTTTTTTCATCGGATTAATCCTGACGTTCATTGGGCACGGTTGGTTCTGCGCAGAGATGTTTTTCCTGGGAACGATCTCCGGTGGTATCGTTGGACACATGTTTCTAGCTGCAATTGGATTTGAAGATATTTCCAGTAAATATGACAATGATAATGAAGACAAACTATTTATACGTGATGATAATGACTTGAATTTCCATTGCAGCACAACTTGGACTGGCCCTTTTAATAGGTTCAGTAACAGGAATAGTATCAATAGCCCTTTGGTACATGTTTGGAATGCCGTGCATCGCAATTCTCCAAGCATCACTCGCCCTCGGTGCTCTAGTTGCTAGCATTGTATATTTTAGTATTCCAGGTACGTAATTATCTTTAAAAACGAGGATAATAAAGAAATAAAACAATTGGATGTAACGTAAAAATAGGGGAGTAGTTGCAAATTACAGTATAATAATGAAAGCATGGTTTAAAGCCTACAAGAATTAGGGGAGAAGTAGAATGCCAAGTTAGTTTGAGTTTGGTGAAGGGATGAAGAGCATCCCAGTAGCTAGGCATCCTTCTTTATTTTTCCCCAGTCGGCCCTTTTCTATCAATGTTAACCACTCATGTGGAAACTTGCTGTTGAGAATCCCCCTCCAGAAAATTCACCTCCCGCCCTTTCTCACCATAACGCAATCTACCCTTATTTTTCATTCTTTTTTTGTGGGGGTTCCACCCTCGTTCCATACACATAGAGATTTTACGCAGTCATTTTATTCTTCCTTCTCTCGTCCCTTACTACCACTGCAAAAACATTGACACACACGCAGCCAAACTCCCACGGAGTTCTGTAACCAGCTTGAAAGATTCGACATTTACCTAATTGTGTCCCCAATATTTATTTAGTTCCGTAACCTATTTAGATTACACGCTTGGTACATGGCTTATTGCGTAATGTACAAATGTTTGATAAATGTTTCTTGAATCAAAATCCCGGACTAACTAAATGCAAACACTTCCTCAAATATTTATAATGATTTGCGAGTGTTGGTAGCGAATGAAGATGCAAGATGAGGTTCATTTTGTTTTTTAAACATCTCAGAATTGATGGGAGATATCGAAATTTTCGTGGATACTTTTTTTGTGGATCTCATCCTACTCTACAAAAAAGGTTCCCATGAAGAAATTCGTATTCCCATTAAATGCGAGATATTACGAAAATGATGTGCATTTTGTTTCACCACTCTGCTAATTCATGTTTCGTTGATTGTTCTTTTTCATTCCAGATGGTGTTTCAGTATTCGAAAGCGATGCAAATTTTTGGGCCATTTATGCAGCAATTATGATAATTATACCGCTCATACTCTGCATATTCCCATTGACTTCAAATATTGTTTGCTGTGCATTTGTTGGTGCTTATACAATCGTTCTATCGATCGATTACTGGCTTGGATCCAGTCTGAAGTACATTATTATCAACACAGTACGTCGTGCTGTAGTTCCAGGATTCAATGTAGCAACAATTAACCCACCGTTTCAGGGAAAAGGTAAATAATTCATTTTGAATGATAATATTTTCATTGAATTATTTCTTCTTTTATCTTTATTTTTATCTTTGTTTTTTTCCCCTTTCAAGATACATGGCTGGTAGTTGCCTGGATTGTATTGGCTCTATTTGGTATAAATTGCCAGAGAAGGAGACTCAATGGTAGACCACCATTTCCAAGCCCTGCTGATTATACAACGACAATAACATCTGACAGAAGACCACTTTTGAGTGGAACGAGGAATGGTAGACGTGTACTTGTAATAGGTGAAAATGACAATGTTTATCGTGGTCCATCATGGTGCTGCACCTGAGACTCTCATCGAATCGTCATCCTTCTAAACAAGAAAAATAAATACCTAAACTTCAGTGATTTTAATAATAATCATAGCATTAAGAGAGCGAAGAAATGATTGATTTATAAGATTTTGTGATCGTACGGTAATAAATGAAAAAAGGAAAATTGTTGCTCTGAAAGACCAACGGCTGTGAAGTAGATGAAAAAGAAATGGGAAAAAGACAAATATGTTTTTTTTTCTTTCATGAAATTTAAAATGAAATAACATTTATTGAATTAAGACAGTGACACCTAACAGTTGGTACTAATTATTACTTTTTTTTTCATTTTTTTGTGTGGTTTTTTGTTTTCCTCTACTACTTACAATCTTAAAGGTAATCACAGCAACAATATTATCTCATTATTCACAACACTTACATAGATTACTGCCGCAATAATATATTATATTCTTCATTGATAATTTTTTTTTTCATTATTTTATTTACTTCATTTTTCTTTTGTTCATGCGCATACACTGTATTCTCCTATTATTTTGCGTGTTTTTTTCTCTCTTTCTCAGTTTCGTTTAATTACTACGTTTATTAAGAATCGTGTACCACTCCCGCGTTCTGTTTCCTTTGGGAGAAATTGGTACAATGAAAGAGAGAAATAGGAAAAAAATGATTTGATATTTCAATAATAAAAAATTAATAATTGAGAAAAAAAATACAAGTGTTTTTCTTTTATTTTAACCTTTGCACAGCATTTTATTTTTCTTTATCTCTATTCCAAGTTGAAATCTACAGAAAATTTTAATACAGAAATATTCTGAAAGAAAAAACAAGTTAATGAGAGCCACATTTTTTTATGTAAAAAATGTATATTTTTTTTCTTTTCAATGATTTTTTTTAGTTCACATCATTTGCGATTCGGGATTATGAAAAATTATCTACGAGGTGTTTAATCATAAGGAAATCATAGTGTCATCTTAATTGTGATTGTTAAGTAGTAAATTCATTGCATCTTTGGCTAAAATACACGTCGAAACAATTTTACAATAATGAGCGACTTTTCGTTAGAAGAGTACTCTCCAATTATCACGTTAAACGAAACGTTAACACGGAAGTGGCGTGGGCAGGTTTAATTTATATATATACATATATATTCTGTATATTTCTATATAAATGCGTCTTCGGCCCAAGTCGTTTCCTCAATGTGAATGCATTTTCAATTCGTCCATGAATTATTTTTTTATTTCCTCTCACTTTCACAGTTTTCAAAGACTTGTTTGAGACACTAAAAAATCTTCATTTCTTTCCTTCGCTATATACTTTATAACTATAATTTTTTTTCAATTTCATTTTATCCAATTATCTTTCATTAGCATTGTAACATTGTCGTCGTTCTCATTAAATTTATTTCACATATTTTTTCGAGTTTTTTATAATTTTTCTTTTTTTTTCTTTCCTATTTTGTTCCAAAAATATAAATTTAAGAATTAATGTACATTATTCGCGAATTATTTTCATCATTTTTTTTGTATTTCTCGTGTTTTTTTTATTATTTATTATTTTTTGTTTGTTTTTTCCCGAAGCTTTCATAAAAATTCTCATTAATATTTCAAATTCGAA
>JABSMS010024465.1:0-10636 GCA_018902275.1 Aleiodes sp. PSUC_FEM 10030003
GTGCATATAATATTTTTTGCATCCAGAGAGATCAGAACGACGTTTCTAACCGAGCGAAGCGAGGTTAGAAACGTCGTTCTTTTCTCTCTAGGTGCAAAAAAAATATTTTTCCTGCAGTTAAAAAAAATACTTTCGCAACATAATGAAGTCGATGAATTTTTCCATTTTTTGTTCAAATTCATTAAGAAAATCAGAAAATTTGTCCTGAAAAATCCTATCATATAATCGATTTTGTTTATTTAAAAAACAATTTTTTTGGTTACTTTCATTTTTTTTCCGATATCTCCGAAACGATCGTTCCAAAATCAATTGAATTACATCATTTTCCAGCGCGAATTTTCCAATCTTTTCCAAAAAACACCCATAATACCCAAATCATTTGTCAATTCGCAAAATACATAACAAAAATCCTCAGTCAACTGTAAATCAAGCGAAATGAAACCAAGAATTCCTCTATTATTACGCGAGAAAAAAAAATTAAAAATAAACTCACCGTTCGACGACTCCGCAGCTCCAGTCATCCACAATTGCACCGGGAAATCACCGTGTCACACTTCATCAAATCACTGTTAACACAAACAAATGAAAGCCTCACTTTATTTTATCACATACCAACACACACACCCACAAATCACCACAGTTCGGCCTCATGGGCAATCACATAACCTCGATAACGTTAAAAAAATTTTAAACAAAGAAAAAAAAGACGATAATTCCCGAAAGCAACATAAACGCGTGTAAATCATAAGGTTTACCACCTTCGCCCGCGCACACGACACGAAACACACGACGAGTCCCCCCACCGTGCGATGATAGGTCAACCTCAATTCGTCGACGAGCTCTTCCGAGCGTCGACGGATGCCAACGATCACATATGAACACACGCCTGGATATCCATATAAACAGCATAAAAAAACAAACATAAAGAAAACATAAAGCATGAAGAATGAAGGAAGAACGAAACGAAATACATAAACCATAAAGAAAAATCGACCTTGGCATGCATCAAAGATTGTCGTTATCTTGTGGCAAGCATTTTGCCAAGTCGTGACTAATGTTCTCAATCCTTCACAAAAGACCACTTTCCCCCCGTCGAAACATTTTTTCACCTCCGCAAACGATCATTTCGATACACGCGAAAAAAGCGAAAAAAAAGTATTGAATACCGATTGAAATAATAATGCCAGTCGAGATTGAATTCCTTCGGGGCAAATAATACACAATATGGTAATCTATGGTTTTTCATAGAGCGACAGTGTGTTTTTATCAGTACCAGGAAGCACTCGGTACGAAAATTCCATTTGAAAAATATCATTTTGTTAAATCAAAAGCTATGACATACGAAATTATGTGAATTACCGCTTTAACACACGTTCATGTTTACTGTTTCACTTCAACGTCTTTTATTATCTCACTTTCACCAATTACTGAATTGCTCCTTTGTCTCTCTCTCTCTCGTCATCTGTACGTTATGGACGAGTGCGCACAGTTGTTGCGCCGCTGACGCATGTGCCAGTGAAGTACTTGTATCACAACTTATGAAGTTTTTGCCATTGTAAAATTGTCGAATTAATTGTACTTCATCGTTTTCTCTTCGCGCGTGCTTTTATTCGATTGTTCGTCATTGAATGGATGCAATGGAACTGTTTTCTCGGCGAATATAATCGGACTTTCGGTGCGAAGAACCGCCGAAAATTTTGCCGTTAGAGGGAGGGTAGAGGCGCGCGCCAAATCTCGACAACTCGGTTGATATAAAAGACGGAGGGCTTAGTAGACAACACTTGACTCTCACTGACGACTTCAGGCACATGTTTATAATGACGGTAGTGGCGTTGGCATACCTATGGTCAGCCATGCGGCAATTGCGGTGTTGTGTGGCAGGCGAAACGACTTCCAGGTTTTTCGAGAGTGAGGCCGAAACGTTACGGACGAATAAAGACGCGTTACTCGTGTTTAGCCGGGAGAAAGAGAGAAAAGCAAATGATTCAAATCGTTGTATACGCGGTTTAACGTATGTTCTTTTCTTTTTCATCATTTCAACATTTTGCCTTTTTTTTCTTCATCATCAACATTGGTTTTCCGTTGTGGTCCGATGGAAATTAAGATTAGAGAATTGAGTTGGCGGAGAGAGTCCCGGGGAGAGGTGAAGAACAAGGGAAACAGGCGAGTAATTTGTTGTAACGTTTAAGTTGACTCGCTGGCAGGAGTCAATTCAACATTGAAGATAATTATTTGTCGTGTGGCAATGTTAATACTTTATTTTCTTTTTCTCGTACTAACCAGAATGAATTGTCATGGATCAACTGAGGCGAAACATTTCGTTGTGTTAAATCGTTACAAAATTTTTATCTGTGGTCTAAAGGACGGAAAAGGAATTAATAAATTTAATTCAATCGGATAATGATTTTTTGATAATTCGTTAAAAGATATTCAATTTATCGTAGCTTGATTTATTACCAAAGCCGGAGGAGATAATTGTGTAACGTCGCACGCACTGTTAACTCAAATTTTTCTTCCATCTGTCTTAAATATTGATGATAAAATAGTTTCTTCGCTCTTGTTAAAATTCAGAATACGTCGAGGATAATTTTTCCTTTCATTTTTTATATCAATTTAATCTTTATTTTCATTGTTTTTTATTTCTCTACCTTCTTCCACTGAAATCATTGAAGACGTGTACTTGACGCGAAACAGGTTTGAATGCATAAATAAGTAATAACCACACAGAGTACACTGAGACGATGGTAGATCCGAAGATATCGTTTTATCTTAAATGTCAATGCCTCTATGTTTTTTTATTCACTCTTTTGGTATGTCACATCTCCAGTTGCATTAAGCTTAGGGTCATTAACATTCGATCATCGTGGGAGCTCGAAATTCTCTGGATTAATTCAATTAATAAGTGAATGATTTAAATTTTTCGCTCAACCGGAAACAATGAAACAACTTTAATTGCCTCAATAGAAAGTTACGAAACGTTTTCACTTAACTCGTCTCATCACATCGTTTCCTTCATTATTATTCTATTAAGAATGAGATACCAAGTGTCACGAGGCGTCTAACCGTAAATTTATTCATGCAATTTTCATCACCAAATGTCCGTTATATCACGCTGCGAGTACCGGAGGAATTCATTCTTTGTCTAATCCTCGATTATCGAGGATTGAATTTAATTTGAAATTCAGGATTATCTGCGATTTTATCAAAAAAATCGGAAAATTTCCGTTGGAAAATACTATAAAACAATGAATTTTCATCCAACGGTTTTAAAAATATTTTTTTACTTATTTTCTTCCACTCGTCGACCGAAATTGATGAAATTACAGAATTTTCCATCGGAAATTTTCCAATCTCTTCATTAGAATTCTCAGAATTCAAAGAATCCATCAACTTATTCATCTCCCGGATGAAAATTTCCTCAAAAAAAAAGAAACAACGTTATCATTAATATCTTACATTAAATACTTAATTCCCTGTATCAATAATCTCCATAACTTCAATTAACTACAATGTTAACATGTTAATTAACACGGCCAACCCAATCAATCTTCATTAAACCACAGAATATTTAATAACAACAATAAATTCTCATTAAAAAAAAAATACCACTTTACCCACAATCATTACATTAAAACACACAGAATTAATCAATGTCCACGTTAATTTAACCAATTCGATATCTATCGTAATTTGTAAGAAAAAAAACCCTCGGCTAATTGAGTCTTCCCCCCCCCCCTTCTCCCCCCATCTTGTCTCCATATAAAGCCTTAACCGCAGAATTCAACCCTCGCCAATCTCGCTTTCATTACACGTATGAAAACATACGGAAAAAAATGTGCGTAACTATATCTCTCCCCATAATTTCAAAAATTATGATTATACAACGAGGCATAAATATCACGTGATCGCTGAGGGGGGGCGCCCAATAATAAAATCGTAAAACTTCTCCACCGAATCGTTTGAAGATGCGAATAACCTCACTCTCTCCCTCCGTCTCTCTCACAATTTTTTATTCCTTTCTTTCCTTAAAGTTTTCATTGGTTAGTCGGCGGTATATTTAAGCCCCCGGTTAACTCGTGCGTTAATGGCGCCGCGTCTTTTGCCCGCAACCGAGAGAAAGAGAGAGAGAGACTATTACCGGGGGTATGAGTTCGAGTCGTTAATGTCGCTTGGATCTCCTACTCTTTCTCCCTCACTAAAAGATGCAGCACACAGAGAGCAACCGACCTCGGAGCGCTCCAATTCGCTGTTAATTGGGCGACATTTCGCGGTGCTTTTTATATACCAAAGCACATATATGTATATGGAATATACGCGAATGTTTATTTTGTCGTTTTTTTTCATCAAATTGTCTTCGGGATTTTGTTTATTTATTTTCATTATATTATATATTTTCTCTCTCGCTCCAGTTGCTACTGAGTACTATCTGCCGACGGGTTTTGGAGAAGAGTATAACCGCCGTCGTCGCGCGTCGTTTGGGCATAAATTATCGCGATTATCGAGTAGCTAAGAAGCCCCCGATACTCCACCCAACTGTGCGAGGGAGACAGAAAATTTGCTAATTACGAGTTTGCGTGAATTTCCACGTTTTGCTCTTCGTACATTAAACTCCTTTTTTCCCCTTCCCGCAGGAACATTTTAATGTTTTCGACCGCTTCACTTTTTATCGTCTTCATTCATTCCTTTTGCTTCGTCTTTTAATTTGTACGTTGTCTTTTTTTTGCTGCAGATGATTTGATCGGGTCGCGCATATATAACTGGTTTAGATGTTACCTGAGCATGTGCGCATGTGTGTTACATGCTACTGATAGAGAAATTCCAACGATGGACTTAACCACAGCTGATTTCATCCGCCTTTGGATTTTCCAGTGCATTAATGAACCATCTTCTACGTTATTCAGTGTAGTTAATTGCAATATCAACCTGTGCCTCTCGTCTCAAACGTTAATAATCATCATCATGTGTTCATTTATCCACGATTTTTTAAATAATTCCTCCATCAATGTTGTCATGTTATTGGAAATTATCCGAGACTCGTTCTCCATCTTGAGTTTATTTTTCATCACTTATTTTTAGAATCACTTGAAAAAACGGAAGCGTTGAATTTTCCGCTTTCCTTCGCCATCATGCGTAATCGGTGGCGAACGGTAGCGGTCCAAGTAAACTATTCAAATTGCCACAACGTTTTAGTTGGAGAAAAGAGATGTAGAAACTGAAAGATATATTTCTTCTGGTTTTTGCACTTTAGCGGAGAACCAAAAGAAGATGCGTCAAAGTACTTTCTTGTTTCTTTGGAAGATTACTCATTTCTTATTACTCGCTTTTTCTTCATCCTCTCCTTCTACTTCTTCTTCTTCACTGGGCCGGTTACCTTGTCCTGATGCTTTGGTAGATGCAGTCTTCATCCTTACCGGGGGGCCTCAAGTGCCTCGAGGAGGCGAGAACAGAGCCAGCAATTTGCGTAATTGCGATATCCACGGTGTGTGCTCCAAACACATCACCAACACACACGTTTTTACATCACTCGTTCAAGCATCGTTTGAAGGCTCAACCTTGCAAAGATGGACCACTCGATCTTTTAGATAATTCAGCGTTCTTTCAAGTTGAATTTTTGTTAAAAAATTGAGGGAAAATTTTTTTTTAAGAATTATTTGCATAATTTTGTCGTTAAAGAAATTTACGAAGGTCATGCTAATTCTTTTTGCTGAATTAATTTGGTTTTCTTACGGGCACGAGGCGATTTAATTTTCAATTGTTCGAGGAATTTTCGGGTTTTTTCGTGGAGGAAAATCAGAGCAAGAAAAGTCTTCCTTTTCCAAAATTTTTAGAAGAAATTCGCCGACTTTTAGCACTTCACTGCTAAAAATATTCTACAGAAAATTACCAGATCTATTTCTCCAACCGGTCCACTATTCCATCGCTTCTTCATCCATCCGGCGATAAACGCACCCTCAAGGCACTCGCAAGCCTCCTTCACTCTTCCATCCACAATGTCGACTTTATAAAACCGTCGTATGATGGAAATTTTGCGGTTTCATATTATGAATATACTGTTGTCTCACTCGCGCAGCGGCTCGTGCTACGTCAATTAACTTGGTAAAACGAAGAAAATGAATTTAAAAAGAAAAAAAAAAAGAAATTGTGTACATCAGTGAAGAAGTCAGTGTTTTAAACCAGCTGTTTACCAGAAGAGAAGCCAAGTGTAATCGTTGGCTTCGATGGATCGCGTGATTATTAAGCCTACCGTTCTAACACATGCCGCTACTTTTACCATAACCACGTCTGCACAGGACCTGATTATCCTACTGGAGTGAGGCTTCTTCTTGGGCGCCTTCGTTATTATTGAGGGTAAAAAGGGGAGACATCTTCAGGCGTCAAGTTGATCATTAAAATTTTCTTTCCAGCATTTTTCATAACTTTCGCTTAGTTTTTTTTCCTGGAATACTCGCCGACTATGAATATCATCCTGTCAAAAGTTTTTCTCCTTTTTTTTGCAGGGAGGAAAGCTCGCATTCCATGGGCTTTATGAGGCACAGTCATCATGGAAAATGCACAGATAATTTGCGCGCAAGAACTTTGATATTTGTCGTTTTTATCCTTCAATGGCATTGGATTTATAATCGGTCATGAAATTGTAATTGTAAAACAAATTACGAAATCATTGGTTCTTTATTTTGTGAACATCTCGGATACGGTGAGGTTTAGGAGAATCTACCAGGGAATCTTTTGTAGCGGACTAAATTCTCTACAAAAAAGTCTGTTTTGTCTTTTCTCTAAACCCACTCGTTTCGGAGTTATTTGCAAAAGAATCTGTGAACGATTTTCCTCATTTACCATTTCGTTCATTTAATTGTTTCGAATATATCAGCGAAAAACGAAAAAGTCACCGATTTTGAAGAATCAATTTCACCCCTTGAATATGCGGGTGATTCAGGTTGTGAAGGTACAGTAAGGCAACCTTGCAACTGGTCAGTTGAACTTTTTTGTTGGTAAAAGGTGAATTAAATACCATTGTTCTTCATGATAGGGAAACCTCTCCTTCATTAAGGAAAAAAAATCCACATCTCGATGAATTCACTACATATATGGACGAAATTTGCACAATTGCTATGCACAATTAACTAGATAAAATCGCTATTCATCAGCGATTATTCTAATTGTTCAGCAGCAACAATTTCGTTCAGGTGGAAATGAAATGCGTTAGACATTCAACGTTAGACATTCAACAACAAATTGGGGACAATTCACTGAATTTATGAATATTCATCAAGTATTTCCGTGACTCTCATCTAATCAGAAGTATTTTCAAAATAAAGTCATTAATTTCATGAGAATTAGACGATAAATGCGTCAAAGAAATTTCGTAGTGTTAACTAAAGGAGAAGAAAAAATTTCGAAACATCAGTGGAACTCCGAATTCTTCAGAACTGATAGAAAAAACATTTCTAAACGTTCACACAATTTCCCTATAAATAATTCATTCTAAGGTAATACAGTGTCTGATAAAATCAGTAGAAACGTTTTTCCCCATTCATGTGACTGCCGCAGTCTTTCATCTCCCATTCTCTGTCTATACATGGACCAAAACGATTTGAATGAGATAATCACATGGTAGAATGATTAGGTATGCAAGAAGAAACATGAGAAGGAAGAAAAAAATTAGGACTGAGCCTACGGGGAAAATTTCTTCGACAAATTTCGACATTCACGAAGGTCCTTTGAATAAATGAGAGGTTTGTATGATGGAAACATTCAGGACTATATACTAATCCATTTAAAATTGAATGGTTCACCGTCGCCCGCAGAAATGATTCAATTTTGGAGAAATACGCTGGAATTAATGAGTGTTTTTAAAGTTAAATTAATATCTTGATGAAAGGGTTGAAGATCGATTTTTTTGGTGTTTCTATTAAAGAGCAATGAAAATTTGCATTTAAGAATAATTGAAAAAATTAGTTTTTTTTAAAAATGACTAGATATCCTTAAAGCAAAATTCGAAAGTATGCTTCTCATTTGTCGGAAAATTTCGTTGCACTTGGAGCATCGCCGTCAATGCCAAATGAAAACTGAGATCATTCCCCATCAATTTCACTAAAATCGAATTGATTTCCTTCAGAAATTCACAAAAATATCGTCAAAAAAGTATTTTTCACGAAGTATATCACAACTCCGCTAATTTCCAACGAAAATCCCTTCAATTTATATAAAATATTCGAAAAGAAACCTTTTCCCGCATTATATTCATGGGAGATTTCTCCATTTTGCCCCATCTGAATGAATAAACCATCGAGTTCTAAAAAATAAAACAAAACCTCCCAAAATGAGAATAAAAGAAAACAAAAGAGTAGGAGGCAACGAGAGAGTGGAATGCCACGTCGTGCCCACTCTGAGGAAGGAGGAGCTGTCGGCAGTGAAAAATCACGCACCCCAGCTACCAATGCCGCGCGCAGTTGGAGAGCATCTGCTCTACATACCCGGGCTCTCAACCGAGACATATCTGCACGAGTTCCCTGTCCGTTGAATTATTTCAATCCTTTCCCCTCCATTCCCCCTAACTATTTGTTCTTAAAAAACAAGCGGCGAAGCTCTACAAATACAAGAGCCATTATCCAATATTTTCACTTTCATAACACATTAGTGTCCGCAAAAAAGTCACGTACCTGTCTACCGCTTATTAATCCAATTTTCCGAATTATCATTTGAAATACAAAATTTTCAGTCGCTTTGGTATTTGAGGCGTAACGGAAAAACTTAGATGTATTAGGCTCCCAAAACAATTGTTTAGCGATATTGATCAATCTCCCGCTTAAGGTAGTATCTCAGCGAACTTAAGTATAGTTGATCTCTTTTTTTTATGCTGTATGAGAGATGATATTTTTTTACATTTTTCTGAATTTCTCTGTGGTTCTTAAATCATGCCGTTATTTTTGTCAAATTCACGGCGTTCAATCCCCCCTTCCACAATTTTCGCAATGTTCAATAATTCATATTTTATAAACTACTCAGATAAAAATTATGGAAAATTATGCAAGAATATTAATATTCATTCTGGAAGTTCATTCTTTGATATTCCAACTCCCGCATGTGAATTGCAATTGAGTAATTACTTTCCGCTGTTGCTTTATATTCTTCAATCCATTAAAAAAGAAACGCCTAACCTCAATGACAACTGCCAAAATACCTCAAATTGTACAGTTACTACTAATTAATACTCGTGTAGGTGTAAGGAAATGTGTTGAGCAAGTTTTTATAATTGACTCCAATGAACGATGGGAGACTCAATTAGCCGCCACATGAATTTTCATAAGTATACTCATGTAAAAGTAAATCGAGTTCCCTCAAGGTAATAATAAAAAACATTGTAACTTCTTCCCTCTCCACCTTTTTCAATTCCTCCTAAATTGAAGTGCATAGCTCCTTCAAATCGAATCATCATGAACGTTGAGAACCATCATAGAGAATCACACACAGGTAGTTGAAGCAGAGCAAGATATACGTGTGGCTTGGGCTACCGGTCGGTCGGGTCGGGTCGCTCTTCTCTCCTCTTCCATTCTTTTTTTCCATCACTTTTTGTTGTTCCTCTATATAACTCCTTCTCATCCACCTTCTCTCATTCGCCTCATCCTCCTCTCCAGCATCTGTATGTGTATCGATTGTGTTTTATTGCTTTCATAAACGCCGACCCTTTGTTTCTTCGTAGCACAATTGCGGCATTTTCAATATAAAAACCAAACTTTCATCAGGATTGTTACGTTGCATTATTGTTTGGTTAATTAATCATCAATACGCCGATGATTATGAAGGAAAATGGGTTACAAGTTCAACCCCGAGGTCCACGCTCGCCTGCGCAGTCTGTTCCTTAATACACAAATCAATATCGGAGTTTCGCCAACGGATAACAACTTCCTCACATAATGCGTAGTTTTTCAACAGTCACGGTAGCTTCAGCATCGTTCTCTCCAATTCTCACTACACACTGTTCAATTATTCTTCATCAAAATGTCAATGAATTGAATTGAATGAAGTGTTGGTGAAAACACGTCTCCAAATTTTTGAAGCATTTGTGCTTATTTTTTCGAATTATGATCCAAAGAATTTGAAAGTGTCGCAATGGATGGACGATTGTCGTTGGGTGTTAATGTCAGCATAATCATTTTACTGACGATATTCACTGGATTATTGGTTATTCCATTGAAGCTATTATTCAATACCAATTACGAAGCGCAACACAATGCATCAGAAAATACAACCGAGACAATGGAAAAAGTTATTGAGTTCAGGAGTTTGCAGTTGTGTCCAGGTGATTACAAACACTGGGTGACGTCAACTTTCATCAGCAATTACGATAGAAACTGCACTTATGAGAATCCGGAAAAGAGCTTGAAGGGAATGCTGAGTGAAGCGACTTCTTTTGATGGTGGGAGAGTGAATTCAACGAATTTTTCCATCGGTGGATTTCGCGTAATTCGACCGAAATCAATACCAGTCACTGATCACATTCTCGCGATGATGCTCATCGTCTCTGTGATTGGTGCATTCGTGGAGCTGCTCAGGATCCGCTTCAGCAGATCGGAGGTATGAGGAAATGAATATATTTTCAAAAATATAAAAAATTTATATTTCTTTGAAAATATAT
>JABSMS010024476.1:0-10635 GCA_018902275.1 Aleiodes sp. PSUC_FEM 10030003
CCCCCCCCGAGAAAAAATGATGAGGACTGATCAGACCTGTTCATATCTGATCAGGCCAGAAATTGGACCTGATCAGGCCTGTTCATCTATCATCAGGCCTGAAATTAGACCTGTCCATACATGCTCATGCCTGTTTATGTCTGGAGCGTTAAATAAGCTGAAACTTAACCAGACCTGTCCATGCCTGTTCATGTCTAGTCATGTCTAAGGCGTTAAATACGCTCAGACCTGATTAGACCTGTCCATGCCTGCTCATGTCTGAAGCATTAAATACGCTCAGTCCTGTCCGTGCATGTCCATGCCTGTTCATGTCTGGTCATGTCTGAAGCGTTAAATACGCTCAGACCTGATCAGACCTGACCATGCCTGCTCATGCCTGTCCATGTCTGCTCATGCCTGTTCATGTCTGGTCATATCTGAAGCGTTAAATACGCCCAGACCTGATCAGACCTGTCCATGCCTGTTCATATCTGAATCGTTAAATACGCTCAGACCTGATCAGACCTATCCATGCCTGCTCATGTCTGTTCATGTCTAAAGCGCTAAATACGCTCAGACCTGATTATACCTGTCCATCTCTGATCACGTCTTATCTAGCCTAGAAATAAAGTATTTAAACTCCATATATCAGCAATGTTCAGATTTGGTATATTGATTTATGTCTGTGATTAAAGAAACATTTTTCTAAATTATAATTAATACATTTTACTTCATTTATTGATAAATTCACAAAAGATTGATAATTATGAGTGTAAATAAACATGTACATACGTTTAATATTAAAAAAAAAATTCTTAACATGTTTGGTCGTTGACATAAATAATTGCCGACTACAATGACATGGAAATTATTGTTTATCTGGTCACAATTGATTAATAATGACGAATTGATTTTTAGAAAAAAAATGATATGATCAACTCGTACTTGCTTTGTAGAATGAACAAAATATTTACTGTTGTCTTCAATATATTTATCGAGGATAAAACGTAATAAATTATCTTCAGTCAAGAAGAATAATTCAATTGATCCATAGACTGTAGTACTGTTTGTAAATTCAATTTGTACTGTTTGGCTATCAGTTTTAATAATTTTATAAATTTCAGACGTGTAACTTCCATTAAGAATTTTCGCTCGTGCGAACATTTTCTAATTTTTTTATTTCAAAACCATAATTTCTTAAAAATTGTTGATCATTAGCTGTAAGAATTATATTGTCTATACTTTTTCTAATTACTTAATGACTAATTACTTCAACCGATGGATCAGAATTTTTCTCAATAATTTTACTTTTAAGTAATTGTAAATCCTGAACTTCTGTTAAATGATTAATTATTTCTTGTCTAAGATGTTTTGTACCATGAACACATTTAGCAATTATCCGTTAAAACTCTCGAAACAAAAAGCTGCTGTGCGCCATAATGATCTCCATCGTCTAACACACAAAACAAGATGTCGAAGCTGGTGACTGCTGTAGGTTAATTCTCGATCCAAACATAACGTTTCAATTTCTTCTACAAAAAATGAAACTAAATATTCTGCTTGATTCATATCTTCTTCTTTAATAGTTGTTTCAAGCAGAAAGAACAGACCTTTAACTAAAAGCATCCATTGATCAAAATATTGGATTTGTAAATAACCGTTTAACGCTGGAAAGGAATAAAATGATGCCCAATTGTAAAATTCATAAATAATAAAAACGGCCTTTTTGGTCACTGCTCTGATAATAAATTTAATACGCTAAATTTAATTGGCATCGACGTTTCAATTCCTTCGCGGAATCATCCTCAGGATGCAATCTTTATTCAATAGCTACATGAAGAGAAATGGAAAATAAAAGCAAATCAATGAATTCCAAAGCTATTGCCATATGTCGACATGGTCTCAAATAAATACCATAATAAATTGATCAAATACCTTA
This sequence comes from Aleiodes sp. PSUC_FEM 10030003, assembly GCA_018902275.1. Taxonomy (NCBI): domain Eukaryota; kingdom Metazoa; phylum Arthropoda; class Insecta; order Hymenoptera; family Braconidae; genus Aleiodes; species Aleiodes sp. PSUC_FEM 10030003. The sequence goes on from JABSMS010024476.1 coordinate 1,919, forward strand.
AAGTATAAATAGTCATTCAGGGTTCTACATCAATGAAATTCGTAATTGCACAAAGTTTAACCTAAAAGAGTATAGAGAAGTCACAGAAGGCCAACACAAACTCGTAATAATGCAATGAAAATCTTATAAATTATCATGCAAAGAGATGAAAATTAAAGATTGAAATTTAATCAAACCTTCTCTAAAGATAATATTTTCATTAGGGAATAATAAAATAAAAAGATAGAGTAGCTTTTCAGCTGTCATGTCTGTAGAGTAAACAACAGTGAATATAGTAGTGTGGCAACCAGGGTTGGGCAAGTAAAGTACTCGAGGTAATTTACTAAGTTTTGTACATGTAAAAAAAGAGGTAAATTACTTCATGGGTTTTCTACATTTTCTACCGAATGTAGCGCCATCTCCGGCCGTCGATCATAACCTCAGCCTTTTCCGCACAGAGAAACCCAAAGAGCTCTCTTATTATTCCCAGAATATGTTATTATCTTAAAAATGTAAAAATCAGAATTATTATTTGAGGGAATATTTATTACAATAAATAATGGACACCCCAGGAGGACGGCCACACCACAATTATTGGGAAAAAGGGAATTTTGAACGCTTTTCAATTAATCGTGCAAAGTGTTTGTATTGTAACGAAATCTATCAGAGCACCACTCAAGACAGGTTAAGAAAACACAGGTAAATATCGCCGCCCTAGAGTCAAAAGGGCGTAAGTGCCATTCTTTAAAAATCTACCAGAATTGAATCTGCATTCATTTTTTCATAAAAATACTAACTTACGCCCCTTTATTATTCGGCAAGAAAAAATGACACTTACGCCCTTTTGATTCTAGGGCGATGATATACAATCGATTATCTACTTCATTTAACTAATAACATCAATAAAAAAACTTCATCCATAGATTATCCCTTTCTATATTCCCATTGTTTGTTCCCAGAGTACAATGTACAGAACCTCGTACACCACCATCAGATAATGAGGTAAATATATTATTGAATGTGTATCCTACAAATTTAGCCTACTGGAATGAAAAATTCAAGTTTGAATTCGATTCGAATTCTTCTTTAGATGCTGCATCGTTAAGATTCTTTCCTATTGATAATCCGAATTATTATTTCTTTCATTCAGATTACATTTTCCGAAGAAGCATCAAACTATATAATAATTCATGAGGATCTAAAGGAATCAGCACCTATTGCAAAGCATATAAAAACATCCACCAATAATGATAAAAGATTTCTCAAAACACCACAAATATCAAAATCACGTAAACGTAAAATGGACAGTTTCATTGACTCAATATCTGAAAACGAACAATTAGAAATCGATATGAGATTAGCAAAAGTACTTTACAAATGGAATATTGACTTCGAAGTGGTTGAGTGCGATTATTTTCATGATTTTGTTTTTTTTATACGGCCAGCGTATACATCTCCATCAGTCGAGGCTCTGACGACTACACTTTTGAATACAGTTTATGACGCAGTCGAGGAGGTCCAACGGAAGAAACTTACCTCTGATTGCGTATTGATAATCTTGAATCCAACAATCCCTTCCGGGGCATCGGACCAGATTATTGGCATACTGAAAACTTGTCAACATGAACGAATGTTTCTAAAATCGTGGGATATATTACATGGACAGCAGTCTGAGATGCTTGGGAGTCATATCATTCCTGAAGCTATTGAAATAGCTAAAAATGAGTATGGCATGCAAATATATGCTGTGATTCTAGGGAATAAAGAAATGGTTCATGATCTAGCTGAAGACTCAAATTTATTCTATTTTGTCGAACAGAATTCGTGGATCCAATTTGTAGCTGATTCCCTTGAAGATTTAGTATTCACGTCGGATTAACGATGGTTACTGAGTGAATTTGATTCTCCGATTCTAATAGAGGAAGTAGAAAAACGGGGTGGTACTCTCCCGATCTTCAGCGCAAATAATTCATGGGAACAAAAGGAGAAAATATATTCCTCTTATTTGGCCAGTTCAACGGCTCTGAAACAACTTGTTGTAAGTAATATAGTTACAATGAATGATAAGATGTCAAAATTATTTGATCCAGAGTTTGAACGAAAAATCAGAAAATATCGAGAGGTGCTGAACGCTTTGAGTTTAATATCACTAAAGTGTCAGGATTCAACAAGCAATCTGGCAGATGTAACTGGAGAATGGTTGCTATTCGAGGAAATACACGGCGATTATTTTGGTAATTCATTTAATCTACAAAATATACTATCTCGAAATGCAGATATGAACGCCTTTTTTTGGACGTTTTGTTTGAAGAGGGACTAAACGGTTATGGGGCATTTAAGAGCGAGGAAAGTATTTTCGGTAAACTATTCAAGGAACAATTGGAAGATTGGAGGAACTTTTGGAATCTTGCCACAAATAATTATCCAGAATTGAGCAACTTTGTTAAAAAATTACTATCCATGCCAGTAGTCACCAGCAAACTACACTTTGATCTAATCCCTCATAGAAATCTGACTCCTAACCGATACCAGAAATTAGTAGATATTCACCATCATCTACGAATTGAGAACAAGAAATCTAACAAGAAATAATACACATAGATATGCTCATCTATGAACTCAGCTGTGAGAAAGTGCTGTGCTTTTTTTTCTGCTTGTTAAGATTTTAGGAAGAGGTTGATATTATAAAGATTTTAGATACTGTTAGTCAATGAAAAAAGAGTATTTTATCACAAAACTGAAAAACTTCAAAACTTAGACTTAACGAGATAAAACTTTAATCTATTCCATAGAATGGTGTCACAACCATTAAAAATTCACCTCTTCATTCACTAAGTCATTGCAACATAAATGAATCGTAATTTCATTTCAAATTCAATCCTTATTTAAGATTATGACTGTTTGTGAAACCAGACCTTCGTTGATAAGGATTCAATGTGTTTTGAGAAAGAAAATGAACCATGTATAAGTCTATAAAAATACCACATTTTATTTTTTAAACATTGTGCTCAATTATTATCGAAAAACATTTCAATTTTTGATACTTCTATCAATGAAATTAGGTTAATCTTCTTCCCACAAAAAGTCATCACTCCTATTTTGTGAGTTGAGAGAATAATATACAGCAATTAATTTCATTGATCTTTCAACGCTTAAACGATTTCGTAAATCTGAATGAATAAATGCCCAGTTAGAGAACAGTCGTTCAATTTGCGCAGATGAACTTGGAATCTTCAATAATTTTCGCGCCAAGTGGGATAACGCAAGATAATGACCTTCAATCATGCACTAAAATGTTGCTGGATTTTTTTGAACTATTTCCCTTGCTTTTTTGAAGATTCCCTCAGAGTCTATGTATTCTTGTAAGTCTACCAGTTCCCTAGGATCTCGATCAGCAAGCTCGTCATTAAGGAATTTCAAAACCATTGAATTGAATGATTGGATATGAGTAAATTTCTTTCCTTGATACTGCGGATGCAAAAAATTTGCCGCAAAGGCAATTGGTTGTAACCCTTTTTTCAATCTCATTTCTAATGATTTATCAAACCTTTCATTTTTTGTTGGAATTATCAAATTCAACCAAAGCTCTGCAACATCTGCAATATTGCTGTGAGTACTTTGAAGTGTATTGATTAGTTCACATTCAGGATCGAATAATACTGCATAATCCTGTAACTGATTCTCTAGTGAACTGTCTTGAAGTAATTTTGAATTCTCTGCTTTAATTGTTACGATTTCATCCTTAATTAATTCTCGCATGATGTGGAGATTGCGTAGACAACAACGAAAAGTATCTTTGTATGTCCACCACCTGGTTTCACAGGCAAGGATAATCCTTGTACCATTTCGTTTCTTCAATTCTCTTTCAGCTCGTGCAGTTTTAAAGTCTTTCAACAATTTATTTATGGATTCCGCAAATTTAGAATTGACTAGAGATTTGAACAATAAATTTGCACTGTGAGAGTGACAAGTTGTATGCCACACATTCACTAATCGCCCCATTTTCATCATCGGTGAAGCATTGTCAGAAACAACTGCATAACTTCTGACATTGTATTTTGCTTTTGCCATAATAACAGCCTCCTCAATGACCTTAGGCAATTCATCGCCGGTTTCCCAGGTTTCTGTAAAATTCCACGAGTTCAGAAAAATACTTTTCTTATCCTTTGTGTAAATGGTGCAAACAACATTTCTAGTATTCGCCGAAGAATTCTTCCAGCCATCGATCAATAGTACACCATCCATTTCTTTGTTGTATTTGAACTCTTCAACTACTTTGTGATGTATTCCATCAAGTAGAGTCGTAGAAAGCCGTTTCCTTGATGGAACTTTGTAGGATGAATTTAGTGAGTGAATGAATTTCTTGAAAAAGTGTGATTCAACGATACTAGAGGGAATATCACATCCAAAGAAGAATTTTGCAAGAGCCATATCAATTTCAGAATTCGAAATTGAAGTGCATGATTCTTTTTCCCTGTGTTCCAACATTGAACTTCCTTTTCTCTTCTTCGATACCTTTCCTGTACTCATCGTATTAAGAGAATAAATCTGAAATATTGAGAAACCAGTATTTGACGAACATTCTATTAACTAACATTCTCTTTTACTTCCAATGTCTTTTTGAAAATGGGATTACTCTACTAACCTTTGTAGTTAACTTATAAATTTCCTCCACTTTTGAATTAGTTTACTACTCTCCTTACTCTATACTGTCCAAATAGCAACGAATAACAATAGCTAATAACTTGAAATGTTTTTTCAACGTTGTATATAAGTATATTTAATCGATTAAAAATAGTAAACGCTGAATGCTGTCCGCCAAAACATTTCATTTAGGTTAGAGGGCTTTTTTACCAGTTTCTTCCATCGTTTACCTTTTTTACGTAAATTATCAGTTTTCTACCATGTAACGTAAAAAACCTCGATTTTCAAGTAACGACCCAACCCTGGTGGCAACCATGACTAACCTAAACTCTTTAAGTAACTAACCAACGACATGCTAGTTACTTTTAAACTTCTACTGGTGACTAGTAACTTCATCACAGTCTTACATTCTCATCAATTGGTCATATATTGAATCTAGTTTTTTACTGTCCACCTCCAAATTCACCACTTTATCTTTGTTCTTTTTAATGTAATAAACTTCATAGATTCTCCTCTTGAATTCATTATCCGCGTAATTCAAAAGTCGTGATTTTGAAAAGACAAATTTATGTTTTTCAACACCTACATGGCCAGCTAATGCTGTCTTATAGGATGCTGGGTTGTTCTGACTACGAATATGTTCCTCCAATCTTTTTCCAAAAACCTTTGTGTTTGGCCTATATAGCTCTTCTCACAATCTCCACATGGAATTTCATACACTACCCCAGATTTTTTCCTCACATCAATCTTATTTTTGGTTGATGAAATGATAGTATTCAGTTTATTTCTAACCGTAGATACTGAATGCAATCCTTATCTGTTACAAAAATTTTTCAATCTCTTAGACAAAGTCATTGAAGATGGTACAAACAAAATCTTTTTAAGATCAATTGATGGTTCTCCAAGAATGGTTTGTGTTCTTTGGTTGCGAATTTCCAACTGTCTCATTCTCTCTTCCATGATGTCATTGATGAAATCCTTTGGGTAATCATTGAATAATAAAATCTTTTTTATTTGTATCAAGTTTTTTTCAATGAATTTTTTATCACAAATTTTGGATGATAAGAATTGAAATTAAGTAATCTGCCTGAGCTTGTTGGTTTTTTATACCAATCAATGCTAGTTTTTGATCTTCCTTGACTACTAATACATCCAAAAATGGCAATGAAAAGTTGTTTTCAATTTCATGCTTAAACTTGATACGAGGATGATAGTTATTGAAAACTCCAAGCCATTCTTCTTCCGTTACGTCGATGATACTTTCACATCTGTACCGAAAGACAAAATTGATGACATCCTTAGAGTTTTTGATAACAATCATCCTCGTATCAAGTTTACGCATGAAATTGAAAACAACTTTTCATTGCATTTCGGGATGTATTAGTATTCAGGGAAGATCAAAAACTAGCTTTTGATTGGTATAAAAAAACCAACAAGCTTAGGCAGATTACTCAATTTCAATTCTTATCATCCCTTTACACAAAAAATAGCAATCTTTAAAAATTTCGTTGACCGGATGATCAAAATTTGTGATAAAAAATTCATTGAAGAAAACTTGATAGAAATGAAAAATATTTTATTATTCAATGATCACCCAAAGGATTTCATCAATGACATCATGGAAGAGAGAATGAGAGAATTGGAAATTTGCAACCAAAGAACACAAACCACTCTTGAAAAACCATCAATTGATTTCAAAAAGACTTTGTTTGTACCATTTTCAATGACTTTGTCTAAGAAATTGAAAAATTTTTGTAACAGATATGGATTGCATACAGTATCTACAGTTAGAAATAAACTGAATACTATCATTCCATCAACCAAGGATAAGATTGATGTGAGGAAAAAATCTGGGGTAGTGTATGAAATTTCATGTGGAGATTGTGGGAAGAGCTCTATGGGCCAAACACAAAGATTTTTTGGAAAAAGATTGGAGGAACATATTCGTAGTCAGAATAACCCAGCATCCTATAAGACAGCATTAGCTGGCCATGTGGGTGTTGAAAAACATGAATTTGACTTTTCAAAGTCAAGACGTTTGAATTACGCGGATAATGAATTCAAGAGGAGAATCGATGAAGTATATTACATTAAAAAGAACAAAGATGAAGTGAGGAATTTTGCGGTGGACAGTAAAAAACTAGATTCAATATATGACCGATTGATAAGAATGTAAGACTGTGATAAAGTTACTAGTCACCAGTAGAAGTTTAAAAGTAACTAGCATGTCGTTAGTTAGTTACTTAACGAGTTTAGGTTAGTCATGGTTGCCACACTACGATATTCACTGTTGTTCACTATACAGACATGACAGGTGGAAAGTTACTCTATCTTTTTATTTTATTATACCCTAATGACAATATTATCTTTAGAGAAGGTTTGATTGAATTTCAATTTTTAATTTTTATCTCTTTGCATCATAATTTATAAGCTTTTCATTCCATTATTACGAGTTCGTGTTGGCATTCTATGAATTCTCTATACTCTTTTACGTTAAACTCTGTGCAATTACGAATTTCATTGATGTAGAACTCTGAATGACTATTTATACTTTAAGGTATTTAATCAATTTATTATGTTATTCATTTGAGACTATGTAGACATATGGCAATAGCTTTGGAATTTATTCATCTGCTTTTATTTCCTATTTCTCTTTATGTAGCTGTTAAATGAAGATTGCATCCTGAGGATGATTCCGCAGAGGAATCGAAACGTCGATGCCAATTAAATTTAGTGTATTAAATTTATTAGCAGAGCAGTGACCAAAAAGGCCGTTTTTATTATTTATGAACTAATACCAAGGTCGGATAAAATATTATTATTGATCATATTTGAGCTCAATTAGAATCCAAGAAGTCCATATTTCAGGTTGGAAACAGACAACGAGAGATCTCCAGGCGGTCACCGAAGCTAAGCAGCAATTTTAAGTATATAATTACGGCACGAATCAATCAAAAACGTCAATTTCCCGTGAAACTGCGATGCGAAGGGAGGGGATGGAGGTATCGCGTCACTATATGTTGAAGGTACGCTCAAATACCTCGTAAGGGTCAATGTAAATCAACGTCTTTTGACCGTAAAATAACGTAAATCGGCAATAACTCCAACTCGATACATCAAAATTATGCCAAAGTACGTGAATCTCTATGAAAATGATTTAACGTAAGTCTGCGTAGCTCCGATGTATTGAAAGGAGTTTTTCTACGTTAAAAATGTCTTGAAAATTACGACTCGGGTTACGAGGGTCGCTTGTACCAAGAATGCCGATAATTTGTAGCAATCATTCTTTTTCGTGTACACTTGAATTTTTTTTTTCAAAGTTCATTCACCTTGCCATTTTTTCAAAGTTTATAATTTTTTGCGAAGGAATTCAGCAGAAAGCAATCAAAAATGAATTTGGTCCCTCAAATACTGTATCTGGTTGTTTGCCAATAGTCAAAACTAAATGTCATTTTTATAATAGAATAAGCATGAATTTTAAACGGGGAACTTTGAAATTCTACTTTTTCTCCAATTTCCGAGTCCAATTTGACATTAATTTTAAAGAAGGGTCGGTAATGTTAAGAGCTGAAGGTATGCGAACTCTATCGGCTGGTTCCCAAATTTGCACAACGAAAATGATGTAATTTCACGTTTCCATTGCATGTGGAAAGAGCTTTCAGGGCGTTTGGCCTCCAGATTTGCGCGAAATTCTTAACAATATAGCAATCGCAACACGATCATCAGGTCCGTCAGAGCAGCTCTATCTCAAGGCGTATCATGCTTCAAATTTTTTGTTATACCTCGGGAAATTTCCTTAATGATATCACGTTTGAAAATCTTGGTCAAAAAAACTTCCACAAAGAAACGTTAACAAAAAAAAGTCCAACAAAAAGCTTTGAGTGAAAAGAATTTAAAAACACAAAACCATAATAATCCATTTTCTTTACTGTAGGAAGATTATTATGATTATATTCTCAAATTTCCTTCTACCTTGTTTCTGAAATAAATCAAGTTTGAGGAGGTTTTGAAGATTACTAAAAACGTTGACGATATAAGAGTAGATTTGTCAGGATGTAATTAAAATAGAAGAAAAATAGAATTAATATATAAAC
>JABSMS010024477.1:0-27497 GCA_018902275.1 Aleiodes sp. PSUC_FEM 10030003
GATGCACGTTTAGAAAATTTGAAAAATTATGAATGCAATTTTTTAAAATATTTTTTTATAATAATTTGTGTTTAAAAAAATTTAAGAATTGTCAGACGTGTGCTGATTTCATTATCAATTGTCTAGGATTTTTTAAATGATTTTATTAGACAAATTAATTGGAATAGAACTCAACGAAAAATATAGAAGATTTCTTTCAAGTTTTATGAGCACTTGAATTTTTTTTCAATTTTTTTTTGTGCTGCGTATTAATTGTAATGGAATTAAAATAATTTTCGGGGTTTCTCTCACAAAGGGACGGAACTAAGGTTCACAAAAAGGAGCATCGAAGTATCATGGAAGAAAAGATATTCTTGAATATTATTGAATTATAAATTTTTTATTATATTTATTTGAAAGTCAAGATGAATTTAGAAGGGTAATAATTTTAATGTTTTTTGTGATATTCTGTCGTGCAATATTATAATTCAATAATGTTTTAAGTTGCTTATTTAGTTGAGCGGTTTTTGTGGAGAATTTAATGATTTAAAGAAAGTATTCTTCGGTTATTTTTATGGAGAAAATGGTTACCATTTGCGAAATTATGGGAGAATGGATTCGGTACACTTGTGGAAATTTATTATTTGAAATTCAACGGAAAAATATTGGAATATTTAACAAACTCCAGTTAACACGAAATTACAAGAAATTTATCTCTTGAAAGAGAAATAATCTTGAAAGAGAAAGAAGAAATAATTTTACCTAAAAAAATGTGAATGCTTAAACTTAATTTATTGTTTCATTCCACTTGATTGTTAAGATAAAAATCATTGGAATACAAAAGAAGTTTGGAAGAAACGAATTTGGAGCAAATTCTCAGAAATTAATTATTAAAATTTTCCACCAAATATTATTATTAAAAATCTTCCAGCACAGTCGAATGACTGCAATACTCTTCATTAATGTCACGATATTATGGCAATTTTAAATGAATTATCTAGCATGGCAGTGACCATTTATAATTAAACAAAAGTTATCCTTTGCATATTCTATTCTTACATAATTAAAAGAAAACAAGTATTATCTTCTCGTAGAAATTTTCATTATTTAGTAGTTAAAAACAAATTGTTCATAAAAAAATATGCCTAGTTATATTTACAAGTTTGTACTGAATTGAATCTCTGAAGAGAGAGTGCAGCCGCTGCTGTGATCAATATTTTAATAAATAATTTTCTAAGATAATTCAATTGTTTCTTTAATTATTATTCTGCATCATTGTTGTCTGTATTGTTGTTTGTCTGGGCTCGCTTTAATCAGTGTTTGATCCAAATTTGTTGCCTCACGTTTTATCATGTTTAGAAGCAATTGAGAGCTCTCCAGAATCTTAAAAGTGAAAAGAAGAATTTTAATTTAATTTTTTAATTTTTTTTTTCATTTTTTCAAAATTTCTTGCACATTGTTTTGCAAATATCTTCGAAACAGATGGGCTTAAAAAAATTTGTCACGAGAACTTTTTTTTAGATTATGAAATTTTCTACAAAAAAGCTCTCTTGATATTTTCTCCTATACCCACGCATTTCGAAGATATTCTTAAAGTAATTCAATTTTTTTTCATTTTTCGGTATCCAGAATCCTTTTCCTCGGGTAAAATTCCCCGGAAAAAATTCCCTGTTTAATAATAATGTTGAAAATATATTAAGATTATGGAAATGAATGATCTTTTTTTCTCATTCTTTTTAATTGCATAAATAGAAAAACAAATTGAGGAATCAATTTATTTATTTTGTATTTTACGACTATGAAGTTTTTTGCGAATATCTCGGGAATTAATGGAGATACGCCTTTTTTGCCCTACACCTTTTCTGTGGAGAATTACAAGAGCTACAATTAAGCATTAGGGCAAAAAGGGCGTATCTCCATTAATTCCCGAGATATTCGCAAAAAAACTGATGATGGAATAAAATCGATTTATCTGAAAATTTCATAGTCGTGTTGTTTTCCTCTTCATAAATTTCAATACCTTCATATACGCAGACTCTGTCTCTGCAATTGTTCTATCGTATTCATTCCTAACTGCGATTCTTTTACCAAGGCTGTCATTCAAACGTGTTAATTTATACGACATTTTCTCAATTTCCCTCTGTAAATTATTTTTCTCCTCTTCCTGTGAATCAATTTCTTGCTGCAACTCGGCACGCCGTAATTTCATATTTTCCAAGCCTTAATAATAATCGATAAAAAAAATGAAAATCATTTCACCTATTTTTTAAAATTTTCAATCAAGTACTTCAAGTTCTAAACAATGATAAACAATTAATTTGGAGGTTATAACACTGTTTACTTACATTTAACGAGTTCTTGATTGTAAGTCTGCAGTGCAGCACCGTGTTGAGACATATTAACAAAGAATTTGAACTTATAATTCGATGAAAAAGCGTTTATCCAATCATTTTCATCAATTATTCATTTGACAATCCACTCTTAATTTTTGTTGTTTACTTATTGTGTTTTGAAAACAAAAAGTCGTTGACATTTCGGTGATTATGCGACATCTAGCGATAACTGCCGCTTCATTCCAGTGTGACGAGCCAAAAATCGCAGTCGCATGAAAAATTTTGTTTCCGACAGTCGCAAATGAAGAATTTTTCATGCGATAGATGGCGACACTATCGATAGAGAAGGGACTCCCCTTGTTTCCTGCATTACCGATGAAATTGCGGAATTATTTGGTTCTTGAGGCGCGAAGTGAGGTCGCCATTCAAAACTATTTTGAGGACTCGACATTGACAAATCGTTATTTTTAAAATAACGATTCACCACGAATAATCATCCCTGAGAGTCAAGTTTAAAAAAGAAGAAATGAATCCAAAACATTCATGAACAAGTGCGTCAGCGAATGGAAATGAAATAACTTTAAATACATCTGGTTCATTGCTAAGTTAAAATGAAATCTTATTCATTCACTGAGTGAATAATTGTTGATATTTTCATTTTTAAAAATTCGGATCTTTTTTTTGTGGCATTGACACAGATAGTTGTATTTTCTTTTTGCGTTTAGGTGGGTGTCGAGTGTGGAGAATTCATGAAGATGAAATACTGCTGATTTACTAGTTGACCGCATTTCTTTGTCTATACAGTGTGTTGACATTAAAAGTATTTTTTCTTTAATTTTAAAACTGACGTCTGTTCATGCAGATAATCAAAATGATTTTGCAATAAGACCCGGAAAAATAGCTGGGAACCATTCCAGGAAGCATCGAAGCTTTAAAATAACTTTTCATTCCAGAGGCATTAGATAATTTCTTTTAAATTCCATCATTCCTCCGTGATTCTTATTTAAGAACTGCGCAATTCTGCACATTACATTTTAAATAGAAATGAGGAAATATCGAGATTTTAAATATCAGGATTTGAAGATTTTTTATTGCAAAGATTTTCTGGCAGCTGGAGGGAGAAGGCAATTTTACGCACTAGTGCGTAAATAGTAATTTTCCTTACAAGTGCGTAAAATATCGCTTTTTTGGACGAGGGATGAACAGTATCCTTCCTTACCAAGCGAGTTGAAGAAGTTCTTTTCGCATGAGCGCATGAAAAATTGAATAACGCTCGTGCAACAAACAATCTTTACGCACTAGTGCAGAAAAGTGCAACTTTTCGCACGTTTTTCCATTTTGAAATCGCGGAAAGTTCAAAGGTAGAGAAATCTCAACTGCAAAATTCATATTGCAAGAAATGTACGAAAAAAATTATTACCATCGATTTTTTCGCGTGTTTCTCAGTGATAAAAGATTTACAGCTGAGAATTGAACCTTGAGAACGTCAGTCAGAGCGTAAACCGTCAAATCATGAGAGAAGAAAAAAAGAAAAACAAAGAGTGGGGGGAAAAATAAATGAAAGAAAGAAAAAAAATAGTGTAAGGCTGTCCAACCTTAACACAATTCTATTTTTTTCGATGCATCACAGAAGGTTCGCGGGATTATGACGCAATATTGCAGACAGACTGTTAGAATAACGAGGGTGCAAGAGAGAGATGATCAATGACGGGGGTGGGATGATGAGCCGCTGTTATTTTTTTTTCGAGTGGCGGGAAAAGAATAAAGTGGTGGAATATATTCAGACGAATTTAGGCACCTACCAAAAGTCGTTCACGTTGGTCCAAGACAGAAACGTACCAACTTCCACCGCGGCAACATCAACTATCAAATAAACGGGATTCGTTGGATTAATTTAAAAATAAATAAAGGAATAATCTACTTTTTTTAATTTAAAAGTTTTGTTACTGAACAATTGATACTTATTATTTTTTGAATTTTTATTGAAACTTAACGAAGCGAAAATGGTTTACGAAAGCGATTTCTATACGACCCGACGACCCTACACGCGGCCAATATCATCCCACTACACCATCACGGTTAGTAAAATGGTTTTTGAATGTTTTGAAAATATATAAATTACAAAATTGTGTTTTCTAATAAATAAAAACTGAGGATAATTTTTTTCTGCAAAATGCCACTAATTTTCCCAATATCCTAAACTATTTACATGCATCAATTGTACATGAATACTTTGCAATGAATGAAAATAGAGTCAAAGTTTCGACTTTTTTAAATTATAATATTCTGTTGGTGGCTCTTAACTTGTTGAACAAAGAATAAATAAATCATTTTAGTTGTAACGTGGTAGATCGATAAATTAGTTTTCTTTGGTTATCGATTTTTTCAGATTATCTCGGAATCTATGCGATAGAGAAATTTTTGTGTTAACCTCTTTTGTAAATATAATTCCCTTCTACAAAAAAAGGTCATGAAAATTCCTTCCATCTCTCATAGTTTATGAGATAATGCAAAAAAATTGAGTCATTGAAAATCGATTTTTCTCGTTTCATCATTTCACTAATGATTTGTTTATGTTTTGTTTTTACGGTATAGTCAAGTGGCTATGATATCAAGATTCGTAGATTCTCCAGATGATAATAACATTACTTGCATGAAGTGACACAAGCTTTTAGCAGTTTGCTTAAGACATCCACAATTCTTTATGGAATTTCATAGCTTATTTTTATCCGAGGATCGTAGTGGCGTTCTCGTTGACGGAATCATTTATTTTTCTTAATTCAGTATGAAAAATAATGCGAAACGTTGACTCTACAGTCTTCAATTATACTTACAAATAAATTTAAAAAACACTCCATCTGTGTCTCTCGAATTATCAACAATTTTCATTATTTTTCCATTGAGAATAAGGTTGAGTTAAATCTAAAAATAAATATAGAAGAAAAAAAATTGTTGACAAATTGATGACACGTTGGAACATCGCAAAAGTCTCAAACTTCCACACTTTACTCCGACCACTACATTCTTGTTTTTATTCCACCCCCTGAAATAATTTTTTTTTCTCTTCTTTTTTCATTTGTTTTTTTTCTTCTGCATTGGAAAGAAACAAAACGTGTACTCGGTGTCTCACAGGGGTTTTTTTAATGATTGTTTATTATTGGATGAATAAATGAAAATAAAAACAAATATACGAGAAAATTGTTTTTGTTTCAAATTTATTGACAATACTTTTTATTGAAAAAGTATGAAAAAAATACGATATTGTTTGAGAGAAATAAGTTTTTAAATCCCGATAAAATCCCGGGTTTTATTCTTTGTGTTTCATGAGAAAAAAATCATGTGTTTTTTACAAGGCTAAACGTGTTTACAAGAAAATGATATTTTAAAAAATTGTAAAAATTAAAAATTACGTGAATCATGAAAATGTTCATATAATGTTTGGCACGAATATTTAATTATGACAGTCTGCACGTGCCTATACACAGAAGAACGCTGATACTTGGCACGATGCCTCAAACGTTTACGATTTATTTTTACATCTAAAACTATTCAACATTTTATTCAACGCGTTAAGAAAAAATTTAATTCCAAATTTAAAAAAAGAGGAAAAATCTTGAATACGAAATTGTTGATGAATTGAGATTATTTCCGTGTCTTCAGCGTCAACCGGATGTGTGTGTGTGTATGAGTGGGGAGTTGAAGGAAAAAATCAAAGTGTACCTATTAATAGGATAACCAGAGGGCAGTGGGGTCACAGTAACGACTATTCCGAGCTACGGAGCCATTTTCCGGGACTGAGAAATGTTTAAACTTAGACAAACCGTTGAGAATAAACGGTTAATTATGAGAGAAAAGTAAAATCAATGAATTTAGGGATTAATTATGGGAGTGAAGCAAAAAGAATCGATTTAAATTGAATCGAAGTTTTTTGCGGGTATCTCAAAAAATAATGGAGCTACAAAAATTTTCATTGAAACATTTTTTGTAGGTCTCATTCTCCTCTACAAAAAAGTTCCCACAAAAAATTTTCCATCTCCGTTAAATTCCGAGATATTTCCGAAAATCCGATGGGAGTGAGGTCCGCTCAATGAGGTTAGTCGGGTGAGCCGAAGTTTGCCGAAGAGAGCCGAAGAAAACCCGTTAGACCGACGCCACTGAAATTCGAATTCTTTCAACGGAAAAATCGTTAAAAAAAAACATTAAAAATCAATTTTAAAAAAAGCGAACGTTCTAAATATTTTCATAATAAATTCCACGACGTTTTCCGTCAGAAAAAAACGTCCGAAAATTCCTACGAGCACGGAAATTTAATTTGACGTTCGGAATTCAAATAAACCCTGAAGACAAAGTTTTATTATCTCAGATTAAAAAATAAACGATTTTTTTCTATCGTGTTTATCATTCGGTTATATAGTGGCGGAGGAGTGGGAGGGCTTTGGTCACGACGTTGGCGTTGGTGTTGCATTACGGCTGCCCTAATTTAGCCTCACGGTGTCCCAACCCGACTCTCCGGTGAATGTTATAGCCCCCACTGTTATTTTTTTTCGTCCGGATATACAAGCTTGTTTCATAAATCCCTGCGTCACTGCAGAATTCATGCACAGTGATTCACGTCATTGTTGTTTACCTCTTTTGAAAAATTTCAGTGAAAAAAGCCGGGAAATTGTAAATAAACATTGACATTTTAATTTCGTTGAATGAATATTTTTTTTTTTAATTGATGAAAATTACTGGCAATAAACAATGAATTTTAGCGTCAACTGATTGTCCGATATGTTTTAATGCCAGAAGTGTCGATACGTCAATGTAACGCGGATACCAATGTTGATAAAAATTTGCTGGCATTGGCCCCAGTAGTTCCGGATATAAAACAAATCGCCTCTATGTCATTTAATTCTAATCTTAAACCCATGAATTATAAAAGTGCTTAACTTCTCAGAATTATAAATTGAGTAATTGCTGTTTTTCTAATTAATTTTCTTCCATTATTACTAAATAAAAATTCGCATCACGCTCATTAAATACACGATTTAATCAATTAGCAAGAAGATACTTTCATAATTTCTTTGCGAAATCTTGAATGAAGCTTTCTAAGAATACTTTGATTGCAAATATCTCCGAAAATATTGGGTTCAGAAGAATTTATCAAGAAACATTTTTTTTGTAGAATTTCATTCCCCACAAAAAAGGTTTCTTGCGAAATTTCGCTAACTCCAACCGTTCTGAAGATATTCAACAAAATCTACATAAACTCCAGAATTGAATTTTTTATTCACAAAAAAAATCGATACAGCTTCACTTGCGAATATCTCGAAAAGTATTCCTCCTACCGAAATTTTGCAAGAGACCTTTTTTGTAGGAAATTGAATAATCTACAAAAAGAACATCTCGAAAATCCTCCTCGCCCCAACCCTCCCCGAGATATCTTTAGCCCAACATGAAGAAACCCCTCCGCCTCACAATCGTCACAACTTCCAAGAAAATCTCCCGAATTCTGGCAAATCAGTCATCTCACCGAGAGAGTTCATGACCTGAGACATTAACTTTACCATTACTCCATTAAAATGAATATAAATAAATACCGCCGAGCCCTGGGGTCTGTATTTGCTCCAAATACCCACCGAGAACCGCTGTATTAATTCTCCGCAAAAAAAGAAAGAGTAACTAGCCAGTTGGGGTCACGTGTGGAAGTGGAAGGCTATTTTGGATATTTAATAGTCACTGATGAGAACGCCGGAATGATCCAGAGGAAAATCTTCCCGTTTAATTCAAGAGAGGTTGCAATTCCCGGAAACGAAAGAATTTTAAAAAATCCCCATTTTTAGCAACGGGAGATGTTTCCATGGGAGAAGGTGCCGTTCGTACCGCGGCCATCTTTGGTGCCGGAGCCGTTTACAGTTTGGGGAAGAAAAAAATACAATGCGGAAAAAGATGTTTATCAATATTCAACGCTAAAGGACCAATCGTTGCGCGGTAGAAATGCTGCGAAAGAGGATCACACGAGACAATTAATCGAGGGCGGCGCAGTTTCGAAAGTCGGATTAGACGCAGCCGCCGAATTGGCGGCGCGAGGACATGTTTTTGAGAGAGGCGTTTTGTCAAGGTCACCGGGCTCAAACAGACACGCTATAACTCCAGCACAAGGGAGAACAAGAATTCGCATGGCACTGGAGACGCCATCTTGGTATCGTTTCTGAGGGGATTTTGATGGAATTAATTAATTATTTTGGATGTTTGTAGAAATAAATGATTGCCGATCGAAGTAACGACGTTTTCTGCTTTTTCACGACAATACTTCGATAAGCCTTTTTCGAGATGTACTGATCAAACGGATGGGAGGTAAAGCGCGAATTTTGAATTTCAAAGGGGAGTCTTTTTAATACTTTTTTCATCCTTCTTTTATTAGAGAGGAATTGGAACACGGAGGGCTTTTATCGGGATAATTATAGCCGGCGATGCTTTTAGACCTCAGGGCTTTTCAGTGAAAAGAAAAATATGGAGGGATTTTTTTTTCTTGGGAAATTATGAGATGAAGGGGGGGGGGGGTTCATTGAGTATTAGGTGATTCAGCGGCGGGGTGAGAGCGGGGTAAAATGGATCTTTATTGATGATTCTGGAGAGATATGAAAAATTGAGTATTTAAAATATTTTTGACTTTTTAATAATAAATTTTGCCGGTTTTTACATACTTTTTTGAACGGATTTTGAAAAAAAATTGAATTTTGTAATTTTGGAAATTATTAGGAGAGCAAAATTTTGGAGGAAAAACTTGTATATGAAAAATTGAACTTTCGAGAAAATTCGAAATTTGCTTTTGTCTGAAATGGATTTCTTTTTTTTAATATTTGATTGTTTTTCAATAAAAAATCATTTTTTGATTTTTTTGATAAATTTGATTCTTTGGATTCTAATAATTTTGATTCTTTAAAATATTGATAATTTTTTATTTTTCGCGAAATTTTGAATATTTTGATTTTTTTATGTCAAAGTTTTGATAATTTTAATTTTTCACAATTTTAAGGATTATGATTTTTCACGATTTTGATGGTTTTGATTTTCAAGAATTTTGATGATTTTTCATTTTTTTTTAAATTTCGAATTTTTTGATGTATTTTTCACAATTTTGATCATTCGGATTTTTTCAAAATTTTTATGATTTTGATTTTTTCAAAATTTTGATAATTTGGATTTTTCAAAATCATCACAATTTCAATTTGTCAAAATTTTGATTTTTTTGCATAATTTTTCTCTCTCTTCTCAGTACTATCCCCGAAATTTCATCAAAAAAAATTAATTGAACCCATTGTACCCCGTCTCCCCCTAAAAATTCGCTCCATCGAACATTAGTAAGACCTTTTCCCCAAAGAAATGACATAACTCCCGAAACCGGTCTCTCGATAGATCCCCGTAAATCCAAAATTCCCCTAGATATCCGCAATCCAAGATTGTTCAGTTGTTTACAAAGTTAAAATTTAAATTTAGAAAACTGCACCGTTTATATTTGGAAAACTCTACATAAATCCGTGTACAACCGTTTGAATGTGAAATAAAATTGACTAGATGATATAATGGAGTAATATTTTAGTTGAACGATAAAGATAAATTGTTGAATCTTCAAAACTGTTTGGCCAATGAGACACCGAGTTACATCTTTATTAAGTACCTTTGGACCCATAAATAGGTGGACTCCTCCTTTCTTTTTCTATCTGCATAATCCTCAGCGTTTAATAATTCAAACGTCTTATTATTTCATGGTCTACCGCCAACTTCGTATTCATTGCGCAATTGAGTATAATGACATTGTACTGAATAATTTTCATCAAGGAGAGATTATTATTAAATGCATTATCGAATAACGTTTTAAACATTCTTGGCACTGTTTCTCGTTAACTATATCATGAAAGTCTGTGTTTCTCGTTAAATTCGATTTCAAAGTATTCAAAAATTGCGCGGGAAAAGGAAGGAGATGTCCTTAAGAGGTGTCAAGTCGGACAAAAGAGTTTAGAAGAGCATCAAACGTTCTAAATAAATTCGGTAAATTTGTGAATCGAGATGAATTTATTTTTTTATTCGAGAATGTTGAGCGACTGAAAAAAACGGTAAAATGAAATGTGGAAAAATTGATAAAAAATCGATGAATTATTTTTGTGACCAAAAAAATTAGCAAAATAATAATTAATTGTGAGTAAAAAAATCACTTTCTTAATTGATTAAAACACTTGAAAAGAAAGATAAAAGAATTTATTGAAGGTTTCTTCTTGCTGAACAATTATTAACGGCTAAACATTATTGTACATCATTAAGAAAAATTCGAGACAAAAAACGATGAATTTTCGAAATTTTGACGATTTCATTTGAAAGATCGGAAAATTTGAAATTTCAAAGATAACTCTGTCCAAACAATTATTGAAAATTGAGCTTTTGAAATATAAAATACATTTCGCCATTGAATTTTCATTTATTTTCAACAGTCACGCGTTTTCCCGCGCAAATTGTCCGATCTTTGAAACCGCCTGAGTTCCGCCAAAACGCTTCGAATTTTCATTTCGCAATTTCTCATTAAATTAAACTCAATCGAACCCAGTGAGACGAAAAAAGAACGTTTCCATCCGCGGATTACAACGAAAAAAAAAACATAGTCCGCTTCTGCATTTCCAAATCCCAAAGAACGCCACAGACCCGCCTGTTACCGCCTTTGACACCGAACATAACAAAAAAAAATCAGAAAAAAAACGTCATTAGAGACAAGCAAAAAAAACGGTTTCGTAGAAGACAAGATTCTCCAATTTGTTGTGATTGTATAACCCCGTATCTAGACGCCCCGGCATTACGTCGTACGTGACTATCCGGAAGCTGGTGTGAGATCGGCCCAGGAGCAGTACAGCTACAGCTACACTAACTCATCATCATCATCATCAGATCCACGTGCCCGTCCACAAATACGTACAGAGCAATCAACATACAAACGTGAGAGTGGACCCTATGGTACATACTCAACTGAGAGATCAAATCGTTCATCAAGCACCGGCGGCCCTGGTGGCTATCATTCATCATACGAAAGCAACACTAGTGGACGCTTACCCGGTGGCTCCACCTATCGTCACTTCTCTTATCGCGTTTGAGATAATAATTATTGAGGGGCCTGTCATATTTTTTTCGTTGTTAAATTGAGGATTTTTTTTTCGTCATTTTGAAACGAAGAATTTTCGGTTTTTGGGATTTTTGAAATTTTGGGAGTTTCAGTGGAAAGCGCGGGAAATTTGGGATGGGAAATGGGGGAAAATTGGTACAAAATCATTTGCCTCATAACGTTTTGTCATTAAAAATTTTCTGATATATTTGATGAAATTGGGAACATTTCGAAATTCGAAAGGTTTTTCGGATTTTCATTGGGAGTTTCATCGGAAAGCGCGGGAAATTTGGGATGGAAAAGGGTGGAGAGTAGCTATTGGCACGGAATCAATTGCCTTATAACGTTTTTCCATTAAAATTTTGCTATATATTTGACGAAATCGAGAAAATTTCAAAATTCCTCAAATTCGTAACTATCGAGAATTTTTAGAATTTTTCATTTTTTTCGACTGGGAAATTTGCGCTGATAATAATTATAATACGACCCATTTTGCCCCGCAATCATATTGATTAAAAAACGATTGTATTGGAAATTGAATAATTCGGGACTCAATGCAATTTCAATTTTTTTTCCTATTAAATTGAGGATTTTTTTTTCTTCACTTTGAAAAATGTTCTTTACTTTTAAAAATTCCAAAAAAAAGCTTTTTGAATATCTCGTAGATTATTAATCAAAAAAACATCATTTTTAACAAATTTTATTACACCGTTTTCCATGTTTCAAAATTTTCCGATGATTGCCATGAAATTTTAAAAAAATCAAAAATTCCTCAAATTTCTAATAATCAAAATTTCATTTCTTCGAGTAAATAAATCAGTAGATTTTCTGAATTTTCATTTTTTTTTGAATATCCAGGAAAATTTGCTAAAATCTATCCATTCTGCCCCATTATTAATTAAAAATCAATTGTATATAAAATTTGAAAAATTCAAAAAATCCATCAACTTCATGAAACCGAAAAAAGCTTTCTTCGTAACTGCTTTTTCAGACGAAAAAAGAATCCTCGTTTATTTTTCAGTCCTTGAAACGTGACAGGTCAATCCTTTCTGAATTGTGTTTTCCCTCTGCATTTCGATAACACAGAAAAACAAATTTATAGCCTTTTTTCTTTTCCATTCAGAGTGACGAACGGTTTTCACGATACAAAAGTTGCGAATTTTCATTCATTATTTCTCTCTGTTAACATAACCGTAAATTATTATATCAAAAAAAATTATACAATTGTTAACAACAGCGATTGTCCTAACCGTAAATGTGAATTTACTGAAGAAATAAAAATAAATGTTTTATCAAAGAAAAATAAAAAAAATTGTCTGAAAGTATTTTATGAACGATAATTGCACGTTAATTGTTAAACTTGCACGAAATGTTTCACAAATCATTGGAACTAAAAAAAAATTATTTATCTCCCATCATTCATTGACTAATGAACCATTTTTAAATCCACTCCATCAGTCGTGACAAATAGAAATGTGGATAGTTCAAAATAATGGCTCTGGGAATAACGTTTAAAAAAAAGAAGAATGTGAAAATATTGACGCACAAAATAAAAAAGCTCGAGATACTCTGTGATAGGCAGGTGCACGTGTCCTGAATATAACTCGTGGCCGCTCGATGCTCATGTTGAAAATAAAATTCGTTATTTATTCAATAGATTATAACGTGAAAATAGAAATTTTCATTTATTTATTCAAGTATTTTTCATTGTGAAATACAATAATTGAAGGAAAAAAATCGTTGCGCGAATTAAATCAAACGTGTGACACTCGAAGTACACGAGTTACATTGCAGATTTAATTGGAGAATGAAAAAAATTGTTTTTGCTTTTTGATTTTTATACGCTGACGCTTAATTTGCAACTGTGTCGCCTTCGTTGCCCTTTTACCATTAACTCATGGCGCTTTATTTGGATCATCGTGGTTGGATTTGATAAATCATTTTTAAATAAAATGGAATAGAATCCTGGGGCCATCATTCGACCAATCACGCCACTTCAGCAAACGCAGGTCAGCTTTTAATTCATATTTTTGTATTTAAAAAAAGGAGAAAAATACGTGGATGAGGCAGAGTGAAGTTTTTTTCATTATTTCATCGAGGAAAGCATCTTTTCAAAATTAAATTTAATTTAATTCAACGTTTTTCATATTTTCGCGGTTTTTCATGAAAATTTGAATTTTGCGATTGTTGAAATCTGCGGATTTTTAAATTTCTGATGATTTTATCGAAAAGCGCGGGAAATTTGAGCTGAAAAATACAATAGGACAATCGAATTTGGTCCAGTAGTTTTCGAGATATATCGAAAACAAGTTTTTCTTCGAAATTTCAGATTTTTCGATATCTCGAAAACTATTGGTCCGGTGATGATTGTCTTATATAGTTTTCCATCTTCAATTTCCCGCTCTTTTCGATGGAATCGTCAAAATCCCGAAAATCTCTCATCTTCATGATCGATTGAATGAAAAAATTAGTGGAAAAAGGCTCACTCTAACCTTATCTGAGTAATTCATTCATAACGGAGACTCGCACGATGATTTTCCTCGTGAATCGACTCTGATTGGTCGATAGTTGCTACTGATGATTCTCATTGGACGCCTCAACCAATGGGGACGTTCCTCCTCTTTGTGACGTCAGAAACGCCGAAAATATCGGTCAGAGTTTAAACTAAAAATTCACGAACAATGAATTCACTTGAAAAATAGTTTATTTCCTTTAATGAATAGAGTTTTTTATGTGCGTCAAGATTCCGGGGTTATTACGGTGGAAAAATCATGCAAGTCTCCAATTAGCAGCTAATGAGAGGAAGTCATTTGAATATCAACTTCATTAAAAGTGAATTAGTCTAGATGAAATCAGTAATGAAATAGTTAAACGAGTCTCACAATTAAGTTTGGAGTATTTTGCAAATATCTCCGGAGCCGTTGGTTTTAGGGAAATTTATCAAGAGACCTTTTTTGTAGAGAATTGAATTCTGCACAAAAAAGCATTGAACCTAGAACCTCATAAACCTGCTCGTTCCCGAGAAATTCATGAAAAACTGCAATTGTGTACATGAAAAAAAAATTCTAAAAATTTTCTTTCCGCGTTTTTCGCGAATATCTCCGAAACTATCGAATTTAGAGGAATTTATCAAGAGACCTTTTTTGTAGAGAATTTAATTCTCTACAAAAAAGGGTTGAAGGTCAATCCCCCTAAATCCACCCGTTCCCGAGATATTTGCAGTTGAATCCAAACGGAATTTTCAGACTCGTCAGACTTGACCTTTACTACTGAAATTATCATCGAAAAATCAGTATCACGTTAAAATTCGCGATAAAAAATTCTGGGTTTTTTCATAGACGAAAAAATGCGTGAATAAACAAGAAATTCAAATAGCTTCCTCCGAAA
This sequence comes from Aleiodes sp. PSUC_FEM 10030003, assembly GCA_018902275.1. Classification (NCBI taxonomy): domain Eukaryota; kingdom Metazoa; phylum Arthropoda; class Insecta; order Hymenoptera; family Braconidae; genus Aleiodes; species Aleiodes sp. PSUC_FEM 10030003. The sequence continues at coordinate 14,830 of JABSMS010024477.1, forward strand.
TTCATTTACTTAAATTAAACAAGACGCTTTTCCGCTCGCAATCATCATTCGCAAAAGAGACTAATCTACTTGAATAGCGAACTATCTCGATTAACCTCAAAGTATTTCATCAAAGGGGGTGGGGGAGGGGAGATGTTCCGGTTAGAAACTTCAAGAACGTCTCTACTGAAACGAATGTCTCTCTATCTCTCTCACACAGCCAAATATACGGTGAGAATGTGTCCTACATGAATTTCCATTCAATGGCAAAAGTGGAATCATCCTAAATTCCATTCAAACTGAGTAAACTTCGAAGGCGACTTCTGGGCTTTGATACTGCGAATGCTTTTGGCTCTTAGCACACAAGTAACTTACACTGAAAGCAGCAAAATAACTTTAAGCAAATTACATTGAAGCCTAATGCCGTTTTACGACTAACATAAAAATAGGAAAATTGCAGTGAAATTTTTTTCGGAATTTTCGTTGAAAACTGAATTTTTTTAATTTGGGGAAATGGGGTTAAGTGGTTTTTTATGAAATGGCTAGAGATATAATTTTTTCGATGATTTCGTTGAGGGGAAAAAAAATAATTCGTTGAGGAGAGCGAATTTCCGATTCAAAGGATCCGTAGGAATGGATTTTTGCGATTTTTTTTACAGATTCCCAGTTTTAATAATTACAGCGGGAAAAAATTATGAGCAGTTTCAAGGTGAAGTAATTTCTTATTGATTTATGTGATTTTGAATCAATTTTCATAATTTACTTCATAATTTACGAATTTTCGAACTCATTGATTAGCGATAGTTGAATTTTTTGATAAAAAAATGTAGCATCGACTTTCTGAATATCTTCCCCAGTCGTTGGCACTTTTGTAATATAAAAATATTAATGAATATAATCAAACAATTGATTTGAAAATTCAGTACATGCAGAAACTTCCGTTACCCCTCAAGCTGTGGTATCTCACGGAATTTTTGAAATCCGAGAAAAAATGTGCATAAATTTAATATTGTGAAAAATACCTCCGGTACATTCTCGACGTCTGAAAATCAAATTAAATGAACACGCTTTCTTGCTTGAAAAACATAGAAATTCCAATGTGAAGTTGACTGCCGGACCCTTATCAAAAAGTCAATAGAATGGCCGCACGAGCTTTCATGTTATCCTTTGAAGTACTCATCTACAGTACTGAATTTATTCAGTCTCCTGGAATTTCCATATCAAGAACACATAAATGTGTAATTTAGATTCTGATTGAAAGACTGAAAAATTTGATTCAGTAGTAAAGTTTTGAAATACCTTTGACGTTGTGGGTGGATTATTTTTGGGATATCTCGGAAACCGGTGGGTTCACGAGGATTTATGGAGAGCTTTTTTATTGGTCGTGAAATTCTCGATAAGAATGTAGCTTAGTAAATTTTTTTAGAGTGGATAGCTGCAGAGTATTCGAAGATAATTTACTTGGGGAATTCAAGTTTTTCACTTTCATCGATTTGTTAATTAATTTTGGGTAAATTATTTTTTAATGGTCTTTGGGACGAAGAGGGTTACGCGAATTTGTCAAATCCTCGAAATCTAACAGTTCCTGAGGCGGGGAAGGATGGGGCATAATGGATCGTTGATGAAAATTTTTAAGTAGAATTTCTGGAATACTACGGAAACTCAGGAAGAATGACATGGAAAAACTGATAATTTTGTAGAAATTGCAATTTTAAAATTTTCAAAAAAATCGAAATTTAGAAAAAAAAAATTGAAAAAGCTGAATAAATCACACTTTCAATCTAATAAAAATTCCAAAGACATTTGAAGTATCAAGATTACAAAAATTTTGGAGAACAAGAATTTCCAAAATTTTGAATAGATCGCGATTTTAATATTTTCAAAAAAAATCGCATTTTGAAAATTAAAAAAATTCGAATTTTGAAAATTATTCAGGTGTCAAAATTTCAAAAATCTTAAAAGATCGAAATTCGGAAAATTTCGAAGAAAAAAATTTCAAAAGTTAAAAAAAAAAAATTTAATCCAAAAAAAAAAATTGAATTTCATTACCTAACTTTTTTCGGAAATTTCCGAGGAAATCCCAACAAATTGAGATTTCTATGAAAGCCCCCAAAAATTATTTCCCCCTCAAAAAATTCAGTTTTCAACGATTTCAATCGAAGAATGCGACAAAATTTCTCTAACACTGAGAATCACAGAGTGATCGCATTAACCCGAACCAAATGTGACGAAAAAACGACTATAAAATAAAAAAAATAGGCGATGAACAAGCTGCCACACACAATACCCTACATTGGTCACAAGAGGCTGGTCCATGTGATTCATACGCCTTATCCAGTTGTTCACTACACTCATCAAGTGCCAGTACCAATTAGAATTTATTCGCGTGTCAGGCCAAGTGTAATTGCAGCTGAACTCCAGAGGATACGTGATTTACCAAGGACATCGAGTGTTTCCTACGTATCAAAGTATCTCAACTCCAAGGATAGCATCGTAAGTTTCAATCAGTTAAACAACAATTAGGACAGTTAACTGTGTCATCAGTCTTTGTTTAATTCTGAGTTCAACCTTCTTACTTTTATTCATTTACTATTGAACTCATCGATTGGGTGAAAATTCACCAACTGGAAGTCAAACAGACGTAGTTTGTGGTAAGAGCGAGCGGGAATGGCGTCAATTTTTTATTTATTTTCTGTGACGAATTCATTCTGTTTGAATCTTATGATTAAGTGGAAAAGGAGAAATGTTGAATTTATTCAGTTTTTTTTGAATATCTCGGAAACTAAGGGAGAAGAAGAAATTTTTGTAGAGACCTTTTTTGTAGCCCTGATTGTCCTCTATAAAAAAGGTTCTCATGAATATTTCGCTATCTCTCTTAGAATTCGAGATATTTCATGAAAACTAATCGAAAACTGGGACTGATCGGAGATGAATTTCTGCTTCTGCAGATTTTTTCTAAGCTAAAACTAAGAAAAACTGATAACAGATGAAAAATTCATGAATTCACGAGAAATTTTGACGAACATAGTTCTCTTGTGGAAAATTACCACCTAATTTTTCAATATTTTGTATGCATCACGAAATGTCCCACGATTTTGGAAGGTCCAGTCATTTTTACCAAGTCCTTTTGTTAATTTTTCCTGGGAATTTTTCTCCGCGAGAAAAGAATATACCTGATTCTTGTAATAAAAGAAAAGTATTCCACAATTCCGGAAATCGCTTTGCCGGAAAGACGTGGATTGCATAGTCTTGATACCTAATTCTAGTTTCTCTCGAAATACGTTTTACGTTTTTTTTTATTGATAAGTAGTAACCCTGTTGGGTTATTTACATAAACGTATATAATTATTACATTATAAATTCGAAACTATTTGAGAGTACCACGGAAAACTTTACGTTTGTACATTTTTCTATTATTATGTACTAAATTTTTAGACCACATTTTTTAACAAATTTGTGAATTATTTCTTTCCTTCTTTCTTTATTAATTATAGACTTCAGATTATAACACCCATCGAAGCCATTAAACCAGTACAATTGTTGTGACAGTTACGACAAATATAAATTCAAATAAAATTTTCAATTTATAAATTTTGTTTATGAAAACAGTAAAAATAATGTAAAGCGATAATTAATCAATGTCCAATGTCCATATGGGACGAAAATCCCATTTCAAGAGAAACTATAATTAGGTATCAAAACTACGCAATCCACGTTTCTTTCAGGGCGATTCCCGGAATCGTGGAATACGTTTCTTTCACTACGAGAATCAAATCTTCTTTTTTCCATGTACGAAAATTTCGCTGTCTCCAGCAGATTCCGAGATATTCCGGAAAAATTCACAGCCGATGGATTCCACCCGTCACTATCCCACTTCCCTCCTGAATTTCCATTGGTAAATCCGTCTCATATCTTTCAATGATTTCCGCAGTTATTTGATGATGAAGCGAGGGAAATTCGCGCCAGGGCTGATTCGCTCCTTCGTAAAATCCACGTTTTTGTACCGAGACCATTATCAAGGTAATTATCCAGTCTCCTGAAGAATTAAATCACAAGTTTCAAACTTGGCTCATGTCATTTCCCTTCAAACCTCGATATCTCGGAAACCGTTAGGTTTACAGTAATTCATCACGAGACCTTTTTTGAAGAGCACAAAATTCTCTACAAGAAAGCTCTCTTGACAAATTCTTCTAAACCCATTATTTCCCGAGATATCCTCAATCAGAAGGAAAGAAACATTTTCCTTCGAATTCAAAACATCGAATATTCTTTTCGCTACGATGAAAGATAAATTTGAGAAAATTATTAATGATGAAAAATCGTGCGAATCCAGTGATTTTGCAGAAGTTATTGTCCCAGAACGTATGCGCAGTGACGACTACATAAGACGTCTATTGTCAGGGCGTAACAGTGCTAAAAAGGAGGATGAATCATCAAACTGGTATGATTCGCCAGCACACCGTGATTTTGGTACTGGCCATTTGGCTTCAGTGAGTTATACCGCTGGTAAACCACATTCAAGAAGACGGCCGTATTACAAAGTAGCCGATTTACGTGCAGCTGATGTGCAAAGTGACGTTAATCTACTGAGTTATTATGCTAAGAATCGTCAGGCGGCTGCCAGTGCCTGTGAGTAGATTCAACAGAAATGAAAAACGTCATGAAGACTGTCAGACTGTTACGTAAACTATAAACAATGACGAAACGTTTGACTTTTTATTATTGACTGAACACTGATAGAAAAAATCACTGATAGAAAAAACAAACGACAATATCGTCGCCCTAGAATCAAAAGGGCATAAGTGCCATTTTTTCTTGCTGAATAGGAAAAGGGCGTAAGTTAGTATTTTTATGAAAAAATGAATGTAGATTCAATTTTTGTAGATTTTTGAAAAATGGCACTTACGCCCTTTTGACTCTAGGACGATGTGAAAGATCGAAATCAGCAAACTGAGGACTAAGAGAACAATCGTTCTCGCAATTACAATTTTATTATTATCAAATTTAGCATCGCCATGATCACTTTCGTTGTCAGTTTAAATGTCTCTTAGAGTAGTTATCAGAAAATTAAGAATGAAAAAGAATTTGTAATTGTATGAAGGAAAACACGGCCTTAAGACGCTGATGTGTGTTATGCATTTTTTTCTGTTTTTTTTTTCCAAATTCTATTGTCCGTTTCCTTTTTTTTTATCGTGTTTTTTTCCATCTCATTGTCTCTGCGTTTCTGTCTGAGAATCTTGTTTTTTTTTTAATTTTCTTCTTATTGTGCTATGATGTATGCAGCCCGTGTGTTCTACTTTTATTTTCTATTTTTTATTCTACTTTATCATTACGAGTGAATTTTCTTTTTGACGAATACTGAACAATGAAAATTAATGTAATCTCAATAAAAAAAATCGTATCCTTTAAATCTTTTTTTGAATACTGAAATTTTTCCCGATGAGTCAATTTTATTTTTTTCTCCAGTCTTCGCAAAATATTTCGCGAAAAACTGATGGAAAATTGCAAATTTCGATTGATTTTGTCTTGAAGATTTATCGAATATCTCGTAGAATAATCGAGATACGAACATTTTTGTAGAAATCTTTTTTGTAGAAAATTTTATAAGCTACAAAAAAGATTTCCATGAAAATTTCTGTATCTCCCTTCATTTTCGAGATATTTCACAAAAACTGAATTTTGGTATGAAATTCACGAATAATCAATTCCACTTCATAATCAGTTTTCTCGAAATATCTCAGAAACTAATCAAGATAGAGAAATTTTCATTGAGACCTTTTTTGTAGAGAATTTCATAAGCTCCAAAAAAGGTTTCCACAAAAATTTATCTATCTCTCATAATTTCGGAAATATTCTCAAAAAAACCAATGACAAATCGAAATTTCGAATCATCTCGTTTTAACATTTATCAAAATATCATAAAATAATTGCTACGAAAATTTCTGTACAAACCTCATCGTAGAGAAAAAATCCACAAAAAAAGTCCCTATAAATTCCCCAAAACCTTCCTCAAATTCCACTAACGAGGACTTGTTCATTCCGCAATTAATTTCTTGTTCAGTTCCGTCAATTAAAATTCCCTCAAGCTCGTCGTGTTTTGTACCTATTATTTTTACATGTGTCTAATTGTTTCCAAATGAAGCCCACGAAAAAAAGAACCATGAAATATCGATAATAACGATGCGAATGGGAAGAGGCAAAGAAATAAGCGGCAGCGAAATAAAAAAATCCCAGGCGAAACGCAAAAGCATAAAAAGAGACGGCCGAGTTACATTTTTTTCCGTTTTATTTATTCATAATTATGTCTACCCCGGGGGTGTAAAAAAAACACTAAAAAAAATAAGAGAGAACTAGACGATTGACGATTCACGATTAAAGTCAAATTGAAGGCGCAGAAAGACGCGCGTAAAATAAATAAAGAAAAAAGAAACAAACAAACAATGGGAGTATTCATTGTAAAATAACGCTCATGGAATCCGAGGGAATTGTGTTGAACGTTTCAGGCCCTGGATGGAGGGATCGCGTACCTGAGCTTAATGAGGATCCAACTAAAAAGAAAAAACAACAGTCCAAGGACAAGGAGGATGACACCCTACCCGACCTCGAGGAGGAATAAATTCATATTAAACAAAAAAAAACGAAAAAAAAACTAACGAAAATAATGAAAAAAATTTGAAGCGAAAAAAAATCGGTATCATACCTCAACTGTAACGTCACGTGAAACGTATATATCGTCGTACGTTATCAAAACCCTCGTCACCTTGTTGAAGGGGAGAAAGAGCGAAAAAAAAGAGAACGATCATTCTCCATGTATTTTCTGACCCTCGAAGCAGGAGGAAAAAGAAGTAATGTGACAATTTTTTTTAACCCTCGTATTTTTTTCTGGTTGGGAAGGGTAAATGAGGAAATATTGGGAATTATGAGGGAAATAAAGAAGTGACGAGGCCTGAAAAATGGACATTTGAGGAATTAAAATGAGGTTTCTTTTTTTTTGGGAGTTGATTTTGGTCGAATTTTAATAAAGAAGTGATGTTATATGAGTCTGATGAATTTTTTTTCATGAATTCCGTCTTTATGCATTTGTCCTGGAGGTAAGCGCATGTTTGAACGCGCTTCGGTCCCTTTGATGAATGAGCGACGCTGGATTCAGTGGTCCGATCAAATTAACGGGAATTCAACGTTTGTGGAAAGTTTTATTGACGGTCAGTTTTTTTAACTTCAATTATAAAACGTTTCCGAAAATTAAAAATTCAAATTTCGATAAATTATAATTTATCAGTATAAATGACTACAACCATAGTTGAATCATAATTAGTGTCAAATTTCTCAGAAAATACATCCTCAGATTAATTCGATTGATTTGAATCGAAATCAAATCTGTAGAAATCATGTGACACATTAATTTCATTGGTAGAAATTTACGCGGGATTATTTTCAAAAATTCAAAAAGTGCGTGTTTATTCTTTAGAATTGAAAAAAAAGAGAAACCGATTGCCGGTTAAACTTTCCGCAGAATTCTTAATTTGACTGGACCAACAGTAAAAGAGGTAAAAACTGGAAATTATTGATTTGCGATTGATTTTTTCGAAATATTTTGGAATAAAAGAGCGATAGATGTTTTTGTTCGAACAAAAAATCCTCTACTTCGCTTAGATTCTGAGATAATCGCAAAAAATAGACTTCAAGGTCAAATCAACTTCTTGACTTACCTTTACTACTGGAATGATGATGCAGTGGAACGAAAGGCTTTAATATCTCTTTAATGACTTGCACTTGGTTGTTGTTTCTATGATTAACGGTTACTATTGTTGAATGCGCCTCACACCCGCAACTTATTCGAAATATTAATCGAAAGCTTAGTGCATCTTTGCTTTTGTTTCTTTACCTTGTGAATTCTGGGATTATAAAACTCGAAACATTTGTGTTTCATGTTAAATCCCAGATCCCGACCCTCCGCTCACCGAAAGGGAGCTCAGAAAGGGTTAGTACACTCGTGATTTCTCAATGTTCACTTTATTTATTTTCCTATTTTATTTGCCTTTATTTATATCTGAGAAAAGATTCTTTTATGATTTTTTGTAACAATTCTCTTAATGAGAGGGCACCAACAACAGTTTTTTTACTATCCCGCAGAATCGCTGATTTTTAACAATTAAATTTCAATGTTTCAACATACGATAAATATCCTGGATATTCTAAATCGTTGGAATTTCATTTAGTTGCGGAAATTGTTATGATTTGTCAAAAATAATAAATTCATTTTTAAATAAATTTATTTAAAAAAACGATAAAAATTATGGAAAAAATTGCATTCATTTTTTAACAATAATTTGAAAAAAAAAATCGGTAAAATCACTATGATATTCTCCCTCATTGAATTGACTTCTATGAATTTTTCCAAAATTTCCAAGTGCTCTTAAACATTAAGAAAAAATTATGTTCATGTAAAATTATAGGAATTCATAGAATTGTGAAATTTTAATTATTCTCAAACAAATGTGGAATTATTTCCTCTTCCAAAAAATAAAACTTTCCAAGTTCGTGCAGAGGCCGCGATAGATTGAAATGCCAATGTTCAACTTAACCTGCGCGCATGCGCATGTGATCACAAGTGATAGCAACTGCGCATGCGCGACTTGAGATGAAACCGAAATAAATCGATCCAACTTCGTAATTGGTTTTCATGTAATATCTCACAAACTAAGGGAGCTAGGAAAATTATGATGAGAACCTTATTTGTAGGGAAAAATCAGAGCTACAAAAAAGCTTCCCACAAAAATTTCCCTATCTGCCATAGTTACCGAGATACAGCCCGATGAACTCCAGAACTAATATCTGTTACAAAAATTTAATTTCTTTATTTGAAGAGTTATTGCAATAACCTAAAACCTAAATTGAACAGAAAGAAAATAAGTATAAAATTCTAGCCCGAGCACTGGCAGAAGATTTCATTCAACCAAAGCCAAGAAGAGGTAAGCACTTTGTCCCCAGGAACTTTTCAGCCTCTTTCTCCTCAAAAAACGCTACAAAATAACCGCTTATTTCCCAGAGTTGTAAATATTATTCGATTGAATTAAGAACGAATGAAATGTCTCTTCAGCATCACCAGATCCAGAGCCAGTTTACAAACCAGATTTGGCTGCTGTTTATGAACCAGTTGAGATACGAAAGAGGCAGATGGAACCAACCCAAGAAGAGAAATCAAGAAACAAAGTTGAAGTTGAAGAAATGAAAGAAGAAGGAGAAAAGAAACCGAAGAAGCTAGGTTCCACCACACGAAAATGGTTGAAGGAAAAGGAGATGCTTCAGTCCAAACCTGAACCGATCGTTGAACCCGAGCCTGAACCTGAACTAATCGTCGAACAGAAACCTGAACCAATCGTCGAGCTAAAACCCGAACCAGTCGTCGAACCTGAACCTGAACCAATCATTGAGCCGGAACCCGAACCAATCGTCGAACCTGAACCTGAACCAGTTGTCGAACCTGAACCCGAACCTGTCCAGCAAATTCCAGAAGTCGAACCTCTCAAAGAACCAGAACTCAAAAAATCCGAAGAGCTTCAACCGGAACCAGAACCCGAACAAGTTCCCGCAAAATCACCGGAACCAATTATCGACGAGCCAGAGTTCCAGGAGGTGCAGATGGAAGAGCAACAGATCATCGGAACCGTTCCCGAACAAGAAATCTTTGAAGTTCCCTCAGAACCTGAAGTTCCAGAAAACCTGACGGAAGAAGCAGCTATTCCAGAAAACCTAGAACTCGCGCAGGAACCAGCCGCGGAACAGATCGTCGAGACTGACACAGAGAAGGTCATCGAGTGTGATGAATTACCGGAGCTGGAGGGAGAACCAGAACAGTTGAATGAACCGGAACCGACTGAAGTGGATGACTATTGGGGAACTCAGGACGAGACTGAAGTTAAGGAGGACGACGATGATGGTACGTCCAAGAAGCTTGGACTTCTCCGTATTCTTGAGACTTGTGTCAAACAACAGGACACTGAATAATATTAAACAGAAATAAACAGTAAATTTTGCTCGTTGTGTGTTTGGCCCTTTTTTATTTGTAAAAAGAAGAGAGAAATGAAAAATTGTAAAATTTATGAATACACTCATGTGTTTAATCGTTGCACGTTAACGTAATATCTAAAATCATTCACCTCCACAATATAAATTCGCCGATTCATCGCACAGACGATTTATCACACACAGTATTATTTTTTTTTGATGCATCATTTCTTAATCATTTAATGTGTGAGGCATGGGGAGTGTCGGAGATGATGGTGATTTTGGAACGTTTTTTTTCAATTTTTTTTTAGTGCTGCAACGTAAACTCGACGAGGACGAATTGAGAAGGCAAGTGGAGGAACTTAAAAGGCAAGCAGAGGAAGAGAAAAGGAGGCAAGCCGAGGAGGCCAGGTAACCAAAAAAAATTTGGCCTGGCCCTCTTGGTTTTGCCTCTTTAATTAAAAATTATATCTTTGTACGCTTTTGGTTTGTGTATGCTTATAAATATAGATTGGCTGAGGAAAGGTGGAAGGCGGAAATTGAAGAACGTGAAAGATTGGAGAGAGAGGCGCGTGCTGCTAGATTGAGGGAAATTGAGGAACAAGAGAGATTAGAAGCTGAGAGGAGAGCGGAGGAGGAGAGACTCGAGGCTGAGAGAATTAGGGATGCTAGAATTGCTGAAGAACAGAGGTAGATTTTTTTTTTCTTGTTATTGGAATGGTCTTTGGGGATTATCTTGGGATCTCAGGGGGATGGGGGAATTTTTTTGGGGAGTATTTCGTAGGGGAAAGTGAGAGATATGTAGGAGGTCGCTGGAAAAATTTGGCTATTGATAGTTCGATCTCGAGATATTGACGAAATTAATCGAGAAAATGAATTTATTATTGAGAGTTCAATTTTCGGAATTTAATTTTACGGAAATATGTCGGAGTCTAGGGGAGTGAGAGGAATTTTTTGGGATAATATTTTTTTTAGAGAAAAAATAGAGCTACAAAAAAGGTTTCTGTGAAAATTTCCCTAGATTCCCAAAAAAACTGATTTATTCGGCAGTTTTGAATTATAAAAGTTTTCTTTATCAAAAAAAGATAATAATAATAAAGAACTAATCACGTCACGTCAATTGAAATAATTGCCATCACAATTGAAAATTATCCCGCAGCCGAAGCTCTCGGAATAGCCACGGAAATTCAATTTTCTCATTTATCTCATTTTATAATTAAAATATTCAATTAGGTTAATTATGTCAACTAATAATTCGTAATTACAGTCGCGCTGCAGAACTTGAGGCAATAATAGCTCAGGAGGAGGAGGAACGTTTTGCAATTGAGAAAGCGTCAGAGGAAGCACGTAAAAGACAAGATATTGAGGAAAAACTTGCTGAAATCGCACTCAGTGCACCTGAGGATATTAATCGGCCCGATTCAACTACTGACGAGTGTCACTGTCATGATAATTACAAATCCCAAGAACTCGAAGAAAGACCAGAGAGTCCCGATGCTGATGATGATACGCATGTGTGTATTCCATTATTTTAATGATTTTTAAATTGATTTTAATGATTTTTAAATTCATTTTAATGATTTTTTAATCGATTGTAATGATTTTTCAATCGACTTTTCAATTCATTTTAATGATTTTTTTAGTCGAGTGATGAAATGACAGAAATTGAAATCATTTCTTTGATCGGGTTCCTTTCGGAAAAAATACATGGCGGGATTTCATCGGACTGCGATAATCGAAATCGCATATATCGAAATCATGTCACACTTTAATTTCATAGAAAATAATTATTTCTACCGAAAATAATTTCGGTAGAAAATGACGCGGGAAACGGGACGCGCAAATAATTCAAAAATATAAAATTCAAAAATATAAAGTTCCAAAATTCAAAAATTGAAAAGATCAAAAATGAAAAATTCAAAAATTCAAAAATTCACATGATGCGCGCGTCTTAATCTATTTTGTTAAATATCTCAGAAACTAAAAGAGCTGGAGAAACTTTTGTGCAGACCTCTCCCGTAGCTCGCATTCTCCTCTGGAAAAAAAACTCAACAAAAATTTTCCGTCTTGCTCGGGTTTTGAGATATTTGAAAAAATATATAATTCAAAATGCGCAGCGAAAACTGAGTGAATTACGAAAAAAACATCGTTAAAAATAAATCTTTTTCAGAATTCATTAAATATCTCGGAATTGTGGAAATCTAGGGAAATTTTCCTAGGGACTTTTTTCGTGGCTCAAATCTCGCCAAAAAAAGCTTCCTCTCAAAATTTCGCTATCTCAATTATTTTCCAATTTATTCCATAAAAACAAAGAATTTTTTCTCTTCAATTCAATTAAGCTATTTATTTTATATTAAGAAATTCATTTTTCCAGATTGAAGAAGAGGCGGGATGTTTGTCGACCGATCACGATGACTTGAGCGAGAGTCATCCATACGACGGTGAACATCAGGGCTTCAACAGTGTTCCTGAAGTTGACGCGCCAATTGATAATACACCAAAAGTCGAAGAACTTTCATCAGGAGATGATGAGGATGCGTAATTAAATTAATGACTAACTATCAATTTTTTATTAATCACCCACGCTCCTAAACTGAGTCCTTAATTTATTCACAATTCAATAGAAATTTTATCGAACCTCACGATTAGTTAATAAAATTAAAAAAAAGATTTTTTTTTAA
>JABSMS010024488.1:0-10635 GCA_018902275.1 Aleiodes sp. PSUC_FEM 10030003
CGTACCGTATCTCAATTTTAAACATCTTCAATTTCAGTTACTCAATTTCAAGATATTTCTCTCTAACTGATATCTTAAATTAAAACATCTGTCAAACATGAGTTTTTTCAGAATTTAAAATTTCCGGAATTTCAAACGAAAAATAAGACGAAATTCTTTAACATAGTATATAAAATTTTCTCTTTGAATAATTATAAAATTCATTAATTAAATTCACCGTCAATATTACCTCCCATGCAAATGAAGCAGCTGTATGAATTAGTGCATCCCGAAGATGTTGATTGAAAGTTTCGCAAGGAGTTAGACTCCGAATAACATAAACCAAGCCGACCAAAAGATTACTGACATGGCAGGCGAATCATCATGCCTATATTACAGAATTCCGTATGCATAAGATCCTTGAAGTGAAGTAAAATGGCTAGTAGTTTGTATGGTAGTTTCAGTTGAACTCCCCTTGACGTCCAAGACTAATTAACGAACCAGTTATTTACCGATGTCACGCTTAGAGAGAGAAAGAACGAGAGAGAGAGAGAAATGGGAGTAAAACTATGGGTGGCCTCTGCTGTACCTCGGCAACTCGGCTTTCTATATCTATCCTCTTGGCCTTGTTCAGGAAACCAATTACAAGTGTCCCGGAAGTTGCAACGAGAGGGTAGAAGTTAGGGGACGAGGAATTGCGATATATAGCTTGCTCCTCCAGGAGCATCTGAATAGTCTGGTTATAGTTGTTTCTCCTAAAAAGAGAGGGAAATTCAAATAAACAAGTTTTTCTATTTTCCACTTTTTTCACGTCATCAAAAACAACTGGCGACATCTCATTATTTGAACTCTTTCTCGCGGCGAAATTCAACATGAAAAAAAATTGAAGAAAGAAGGATATGTCATTACGCTCGTTATTCTGTAGTGCTTTGAATTTTAAAGAATTATTTATTTCTCCTTTCGTTTCTCATTTCAAAAGAAGAGTTGCTAAAGAATTTCACTTTGATCTTTAAGACGTAGAAATTAATTGAATAGCTAGTTAGTGGAAAGGAAAAATTGATGGCGGGAAGGTAAAATGGGTTTCCGTAACAGAGAAACTTTTGTGAGCTTTCAAAGATAGTAAAGTATTCGAAATGCATTTGATGTTGATGACGGTGTGATTGGGAGAAGTTTTTTGGGATGTTCACAAATTAAAATGTTAGGTGAATTTGTTGGTCAATGAGTTTTTTTCTTTAGAAGTGCTTTCCTCAAACTTTTTTCCGGAGTGAACACTCAGCTATTTGAGGAAGACTTTGGTTTCTGACAAATTAATCGATTCAATTGCAACACTCCGCCAAACTATTCGTTTCACAGTTGAAAGATACTTTGAATCAGTGGTTTAAAGTACATAACTGATGGTTGGAGTTTATTGGAAATCGATTGAAAATAATGGCTGATAATTCCGTTCGGGCCGATTGATTGTTCTTCAATTATTGAATAATTTCTTCTGATGAAAATTGAGTCTGTTTTTACATAATTAAGGACAAATGAGAGTTTAATTGTTTGAATTAATTTTTTTAATAATCATTACCAGTTAATTCATTTGTTGATGAATAATTGAATAATTAACGGTAATTCGTTACGGATTTTTTTTAATTAATTTTTTGTTTTTCCTCCATAGTTGAAGACGTTTCGCTAAAAGTTCTGCGCCGAATTTTTAATAAAGTTCGTTTAAAAAAATTCAAAACTTCCGGAAAGTTTTAAAATATTATGATAAATGATTAAAGAAGAACGCAAGAAGATGGAAACCAGAGGGAAAATAATTGGAAAATTGGAATTTAATGAATTCACTATGTAAGGCTGCTGGATCGATAGTTCCGTCACACTCACTAAACTCTTTGGTTCACTCAGTTCCGATAACGTAATTCATTCATAATCATTAAGAAAGTATAGAAGAAAAGTTTAAGAATATAAAATTTTCGTTGGTGAAACATGAGCAATAGTTGATGAATTTTAAACAGAAAGTTGCGCGTAAAGTTTTACTAAATTTTGCAAAGGAATTTAAATAATTTCTGTGAATGTTGGGCATTTTTTTAAAATTGATCGATTCAGGATTTTTTTTATTTAAGTTCCAGGAATTTATATGAATAATTAATAACTGAGCTTAAGCGAATGAATTTCCGCAATTGGAAATTTCCAATGAATAAATACGAATCGATGAACAGATGGTTCATTAAAACATTCGCGGATCAATAATTCTTCACGTAAAAAAAAGATGAAATTGCGTAATTGAAGACCCTAAATGTTCATCTGAAATCTAAAAAGACATAAAATTCTATCAAATTGCCCTAATAAAATGGACGAAAAAACCCAAGGAAAAAACAATGAGAAAAACATTGGAATAGAAATTGGAATGTGGAAATTTTCTGATTTCCGAGCATAATGGGCCGTTTGATCTGGTCCGATAGGACATGAACGTGGAGCAGTGTGTGTTAGCTGGTTAAAATGGGGGTAGTCGCGCGACCTCCCTCTCTTCTCTCCTTCTCTCTCTCTCTCATTTCGAATGAGGCATCGCAAAAGATACGAAATCCCAAGAGCCTCGTAAATTCTTGCTGTAACTCTTGACTTACCGCAGTGGAGCGGCAATTACCGTCGCGGGATTTGAAAAAGGTGAAAAAGTAGTAAATCTCTCAGTGGAATTGCTCTTTTTTTCGCTTTTTCTTTCCTCATGCGTTGTTATATAGTTATATAAAGTACCAACTGCAGAGTTTCGCATTTTTGTCTCGGTTCTCATCACGTAATATTTTTCAACAAAATAAATAAATAGGTGAAAGTAGGGCAGAGTGGACCTTTTAATGGAATTATTTGATGCAGAATTTTTTCGAGAATTTATTTTTGAAATTTTTAAAAAATTTCACCGCTATTATTTCCACGTATTTCAAGCAATTTCCATTACATGTCACATTAAATAAATTAATTATTCCACATAAGAAAAAACATAATTTCTATTATTGCTCAATTGGAACGATTTTTTTTCTCATCGTCTGAATAACGACGAGATAGTGGAAGCAATTACATTGGCACCAGTGGACAATAATAATGGCTTTAACATTGCTGCTAGATTTCTTCTCTATAGAAAATAATGGATGAAGGAAAAGAAATGAAAAAGAGGGAGGAAAAGTCCCATGGAGTTACTGGCAATGATGGCAGTGATTTCTATAGCCTTCCCCTCCCAACGTTGTCCAGCACCCACTCGACAGGCCATTTCCTCGAGTGCTAATTCGTTTCACTCACTCTGATTGCAACGAAACTGTCTCACTCTTCTCGTTGCTTTATATATATCAATTCGGTCTTTCTACTTCGTTCTCGCTGTTCCACTCTTTTTGATTCACTGTCTCACTCGTGACAATTCACGGTCGTGACTCCGCACGGTCGCTAACAATTACGCTAATTGCCGCATTAAGGCGCGGTTGGTTGTTGGGTCAGAGTCTGGCTTTTCTCGTTTGAATTAAACACTCCTTTTTTCTTTTGTATGTTCTCTCTCTCTCTTTATAGTCACTTAACTGGTTTTTATTTGTTGAACCTCTTCGCGAGTGTTTTAATCGCAAACTATATTATCATGTAAATCCTCAATCCTAATTTCACTAATTTTGGGTAATTATATTCCATTGTTTTTTTTATATTCTCTTTTGAGTGAGAGACGGAGATTATTACGTGGTTAAGAATTGCGGTGCTTTTTATTACCATGAATGTCCGTAATGAAAATTAATACTTTTGGGATTCGGGGAATTCCATGTTTAATCAGCAATTATTAATAATTTGCTTGCGAAAAAAAATCGGATTTTTTTTTAAATTTCAAAACTTTTATTTTATATTAATTCGAAAATATGGAAAAAAAAGTTTGGTGATTTTTAGACAGAAAAATTTGAATCAATAGATCAATGGTCATGCGATCGAAAATCATCGATTGTTGAAAAAAAAAATCATCGACATTTTCGATGAATCGATAGATATCGCCCATCCCAAGTGCTGAGTAGTTACGTGATACATTTCATTATTCCCCAAGAGTCATTCGCCGCAGTAGACACATATCGCTAGATGGGTTTAATTAAGCACAGCTGTTTTGACATCGAAACAGATAGTTTCAGGATGAGGAAGAGGCGCTGGAAGAGAGAGAGATATAGATGTGGGTCTGTTTGTGTGTGGAGCTTGCGCGATTCGATTTTCGTTTGATTTAAACTGGCGGAAACATCTGGCGCACGTGGGCTGGCCATTGATTCACAGCGTTGATTTAAAGTCCCACGTGGGTTTAACTAGTTGGTTAAACGTTAATCCTTTCCCTTCTCATTCTCTTTCAATTCCTTTTTGTTTTTAATGCTTTTTTCCAATACAGCAATTGACCTCGATGACAATATCGCGGAATTAATGTGTTTATCGGTGACCTAATTACTCGAAAATTTTCATTTCACTCTTTTAGAGATTATTTATAATTAGATTGGTAGAAGAATCCAATTATTCAGTGTTAAATGGATGCAATTAATTTTTTAATGAATTTGCATTTAGTTGATAAATTTGGAATTTTTCATGTTAATTAAAGAACTTTTTTATTACTTTTTAATGAATTATTTTTCTAATTGGATTTAATTCAATTTTTGCAGTCTGACTGTTCTTCAATGTCCTTTTCTACTTGCTTGACCTGTGTTCACTCCTTCAAACCAAATTTTTGGAAGGTACACACATTGTTAAAAATGAAATCGGAAATTCAATATCAATATGTCCATTGAATTTCCAAACCGCAATTTTCAATCAGAAGACGAATAAAAATCTGAAATCCATTGCCGATCTCTATTTTAATAAGAGAATTATCGAACAGTGTTCTCGAATTATCCCGAATTTACTCGCTAAATAAATCAAACAAACAATACTTAATAAATTGACGAATTAATTCGTAATTGTTCCAATAAATTTTCAGTTACCTGAAAACTAATTAATTTATCCACGAATGCATAAAAAATTCCACACAAAATTAGCTATTATGCTACAAATGAAGAAGCAGAGTGGTGTGAGAAAAATGAGTTTGTAAATCTCAGGATTTTAAATTTCAAGTGAATAAAGTGTAGAAAGCTAGATTGAAAATGATGTAGAGTGAGTGCCCCTGAGTGAAATAGGGAAACGATTGGAGTAAGACAGACGTAACTAGTGAGGACGGGGTTGAGAGAAGGCTAAAATACTGAGACAAGGGGAGGTAGCGCGGTGTACCTGATCAAAGTAAGGAAGGCTGTGAGAAAAAGCGAAAAAAATAAAACAAGAACGAGAGGAAGACTTCGAGGTTCGTTGAGTCCTGTAGAGGCCGCGCCTTAAATCTTCAAAAAGGTTTCTCTGTGAATCTGTATGTCTACTTGAACCTCTATCCGTAGATTCATGAAATACTCACTTTTGAAGCACCGACTGATTAAAAGCCTTGCCCCATTAAATTAAATACTGAGATTTAATTCCAATTTAAATTTAGATAAAAAAAAAATTATTCCGACTAGCGTATTTCACTACCTGAGAATTAATTTTTATGATGCAGATTTTTTTTTATTCGAAGAGATAAATTTAATGGGTTTTCATCAAATAATATTGAGATCTATGATGATAGTTGATTTAATATAGATTTTTCTGGTAATACTTCAGCAATTCGCTTCCGAGTGGAAGCTTATTTATTCAATATTCCGGTAAATTTTGGAAAATTATTAATTGATGAACATTACATTTTTTTGGAAAAGACAGATTTTGTTTCAACAATGCTTCATTCGGGGCTTTCCTATTTTTTCTAAAATTTAATCCTCTAGAAAAATCTGAGGGTCGTGATTTAATTCTTTAGAAAATTATTAAATGGTTTTGGAAAATCATTAACATTTCGAAGTCGTCTCAAAGAATTTTTACCGAGAATTTGAAATTTCTGCATTTATGTAAAAAAAAAGATTTTTCCTGAAAGTTGCAAACCAGAATGACCCCTTAATGTCACGATGTATCAAGTCCTGGAATTTACAAAAACAAAACAAATGAAAATAATGTACAGTCCCAACTGTACAAGTTACCTGAAGTTTTCGATTGCTCTAACAGTGAAGATAAGATTCAGAAGGAGTAGAAAAATCATGGAAGCATAATGTTCCTCAATTATTCCCGTAATTAACTTTAATCATTAGTATATTCTATCGCCCGTAATAATCTGTGGTGCTTCTCTACCATGTTCTAGAATCCTGTCAAACAGCTTAGCGCAGATTACACTGCAGCATACTAAGTTTATACTGAGAATACCCTGTAGGCAAAGTTACCAAGAGGTAGTTGAAGCATCTCACATTGGTTTTGCGAACACCATCGGACTACCAAAATCCATGTTCGAACTATCGAATTCCAATGCGTCTATCTATTGCATGGTGACAATCAATCTCATTCTGTCGACACTATCCAATGCATCAATACTGTACCTGGTCAAAACTCCGATATAACTTTTACGTACTGTTGACGGGCGATTTCAGAATTTGTCAGCTGAAACAATTGTCAATAATTATGCCGTTAATTGAAATTCATTGTTGCTATTCAGAGATGATAAATTTGATTTTCCTATTACTCTGACACTGACTCTAATTTATGAAAAAATGTTACTATTTTTATGAAAAAATGAGTACATTCAACTTTTGTAAATTTTGAAAAAATGGTACTTACGCCCTTTTGATCCTAAGGCGACGATATCATAATATTTTGTTTTCTTCTCGAAGATAGTAGCTCCTACTAATTTCTTCTCAAATCAAAAAATCATGAAGTTGAGAATATAAGCTTCATTTCTTCACAAATTTCATTAGACTTCATAATTATGATGTTTGATAACTGTATGAAAGATCGTAATCTTCATTGTCATAAGAACTTGCGTAATTTCAGCGTTAATCACTAGCAATCCACGTGAGTAGGCACTATGTCATTTAGAGAAGGGAGTCCAGTAGAATAGCTAGTAGTGGTAGCATGTACGTATACCACGTACGTATCCCGGCTTTGAGGTACTCTCTTCCCTCTCTCTTCGTTCGCCCCTTCTATCTAAACCAATTCTAGACCCTCGTGTAATCCACAGCGGTAAATCTGGATTAAACTCACACTGCCTCTTCCAGTGTTAGTCTCCTGTGAGCTTGCTTTTCTAAATGCTAAGTACATTGCCTACTTGTGCTTTTGATAGTGGACTACATACAAATCAGATATGAACTACCAAAAATACTTCATTATTAAAAAAATATTTACTAAAAAAATATTTTTTTCATCATCATAGGGGTCATTCATAAATTACGTAAGGGTCCCAAGGGAAAGGGGAGTTGAAAGAATCTGTACATGCCCTTATCTTGGGGGGGGGGGTACAACCCATTCTTACGTAATATTTTATGAGTCGAAATTTAATACTAGAAATCTAGTTCCATTTCAGACGCTGAATGGTTTACATTTTATTTTACAACTTTTCATTGTTTATTAAAGTTAAAAATCTTAAATGTGTTCATTTTTATCCATTTTGAATGTTATTAATAATAATTATATCACGTTCTTTCCGCATATTAATTTTATTTTAATTATTTCGAAAATAAGCAATGAATTTATTTAACCATTTTTTTTCCGGGAAAATTTTTCCCAGGGAAATAGATTCCTAGAACCTTGATTGATTAATTGAATCGACACATTCGCTTTTCATAACCCCTTTCCATGTCATTGAATATACACACGACTAGGAAGTAAAATTCAATTCAATATCACGAGAGGTGATACCAAAAAATAAACGCAACACTTTGAAGGTTTGATAACTAAAAAAAATTAAAAAAACGATTTTTTTTTAATGTCGAAAACATAGCAGAAATTCAATTCAATCTACACTGAGCTACATTGAGCTAGCTGTTGCGGAAATTGAAGCGTACACAGGCGCCTCTGATGTTCCTCTGAAAACACCGTAATACGAAAAAAAAAATAATAACAATAAAGGACAAAAAAATCGAAAAAAACGCATGCAACAGAGTGCTAAAGTAAAACGTCCCCTTTTGTGCTTTCTCTGAGATTAAACGTCACCTCTTCTCTCATTCTACAGGCAAAAGTCCCGGACGTTCTTTTTCCACTAGGGCGAAGCCCCTCGAGCACAGTACTACCATCTCTCCTCATCCTCTTTCTTCCTTTAGCTACCAATTCTTTTTTCTCCTTTTTTTCCACTTCATTCATTCATTTTTTCGCCTTCACGCCCGCTTTTTTGGTGGGCAACGCTGTACCCTTATTCTTTCGTTTCGTTTCATGCTTTCAACTTTTCTGCATCTACGAAATTTTTAAGGGTTCAATTATTCTTGCGTCGCTGACGTGACGTTGAAACATAATAAAAGAGGTGGGATGAAAAAAAGGTGAAAAGTGCCTCGAGGAGAGTGGTGTTGCTTCTTTTGTATCATTATCATTATTTTATTTCTCTTGATTTCGTTCCCTTTATTCTCGTTAACCCCTTCGGGGAATTCCGGCGAGGAGAGATGACACACTTTTTTTTAATGTTTAAATATATTAACTCTTCGTGTGAAACAAAAACGCGAAATTTCTTTTTCAGGTTTTCACGTTAATACTTCAGCTGTAGGTGTATACCCACTGGGTACGTCATTCTGACTGTGAAATGAAGCAGCACCACAACTACTATATATAATCTAGAGAAACGAAAGATGAACGACCAGTGTCATGGGAGTTGAAAGAAAAAAATAAAGGAATTAAAAAAGGAAAGAAAAAAGGAAGGAAAAGGTAGACGAGGCGAATGGTCAGGATGAAAAATGCTCACAGTGTGGGTCAGAAACTCTCGCAGTTCGCGTTTGTCGTTTACCTTAAAGTTATATATAACTCTACCAACCGACAATCGTAGTCAAGTTCTCTTGTTCTCCCTCGCAGTCTCTTGTGCATAACCTTCGAGAAATTTGCTTGGGAAAACTTTAATTACTTCCTGGGGATTCATTATTCGATGCTAATAGACACGTGTTCCATGGTATGCGCAACCTTTGCCTCATCGCAACTGTCCTCTGCTTTCTGCTACGTTGTAGAATCTTCCATTTTTTTATACGCTTATTTTTTCCCCTCTTTCCTCCAATTTTTTTTTCATAATTTACCGCCGGAATTTCCGCGTGCCATGAATATTGAAAGCCACGTAATTTTCTGAATTTCTTTTTTACTCAATGTAACGAACGAGTTATGATTGATGAAGTCTCTGCAGACATTTTAAGTGGCCTGAAATGCATTCATGTCTTGGGTAAATGGAAAATAAAATTTTCCAACGTTTTACCATCTGTCCATTTTAAAATGACAAACATTCCACGTTTTCTTCATTTCCAACGTGTATTTTAATGCGAGAGGAAAAGAATTTAATGAAGATGAAAGATCTCAGAGGGAAAGAACATCTTTTATGAATAGCAAACATTATTTTAATTTATGATTCCTGTGTGCTTTGATAATTAAACGGGGAATTTTTATCCGAATGGTAATTCATTCGGAAAATAATTGCTGGATGTTTTCTCACGGTATTCACATGTGATTTTCCTTCGAATCAAATTTATGAAGAAATTAGCTTTTTTTTTATTCAATTTATTTAAATTATTTGGATTGGAAACTTGCTTCCCGAGAAAAATGATCGGATCTGATTGGATCTGCCTGCTTCAATTTATTTACAATTTCATAAAATGCCGAGAGTAGTTGAAACTGAATATAGTTTTGTTAAGGCGCCGCCTCAAAATATACCAATAGAGACTTAGTCATGGTATCTGACCAAGAGGTGGCGCACCTATCGACAGAATAGTGACGTCATTCAATGTCATCGGAGCGTCACAAAAAATAATTTTTTTAACGAATAAAAATGCAATTTTTTTCCTTTCAAATATATTTAACTTTATCCATACTTTCATATAAGAAAATTCAAAAATTTCATGCAATGGCCCCATTCATTGAATGTTAGTTACCTAGCAACTGCTCCAGAATCCTTGAACAGGAACGTTTCCCATCTTCCTTATTAGTATCTAACCGAACTTAATCGAAGTATTAAACTAATTTCCATTTGACTGGAATCTGTTGCAGCTTTCCATAGTTCCGATTACGTAATCAAGAACAGCAGCGGATGTTATTTTCTTGGTAAAGTCAACATGCGTTTGAGCAATCAGCGACATCGTGCAGCAGTGAACGAACGATACCGAAACACATGATATATTCATATATGGTAAGTGGCAAATGAAATACCAGATGACGAACCTCCCCACCGAGCAATGGATCACAGAATTTATCGACTTCTCGTTACGTACTCTCGATGGAAGCAAAGAAAATGTGCGAATCACAGAGATTGTAGTTCAAAAGACCGATTTTCTTCATTAATATTGCAGAATAAATTCGATGTAAATTGATCAGGGCCGATAGGGATCAATATGGCCGGAGAGTTCCACTTCGAATTCCGGCGGTTAAGTTGCTTAGCAATACTGCAAAAACTGATGGTTGACTGATTTTTTCATTTAAGATATCAGTTAGAGAGAAATATCATGTTTTAAAACATGATTTAAAAAGTTGTAAAATATTATTTTGCATCTGAAAAATTAAGTTACAGAAATTCAGTTGTTTTTTATGTTTGAAATTAAGACATTTTTCAATGATTCAGTCATTGGAGCT
>JABSMS010024499.1:0-10634 GCA_018902275.1 Aleiodes sp. PSUC_FEM 10030003
AAATATTATTAGAATTATTATGAATTAGGCCGAGCGATTTTTTTTCATTGTAATTTAATTAAGTAATAAAATGGTGAAATGAGCCAAAACATTTTACATTCTTTTGCGAATATCTTTGAAATCAATAGGTTTAGAGTAAATTAGCAAGAGACCTTTTTTGTAGAGAATTCTCTTCTCTAAAAAAAAGATTTCTTGAGAAATTCTCGTAAACCTCAAAGTTCTCGAGATATTTGCAAAAATAAAGTTAAATTCACCACTGAATTACAAGAATCGAGAAATGAAGAGATAATAAAATGTCGATTATCGAATGTGATTTCTCATTGGAATTTTAAATAACGAAAAATAATAAAAACATTTTATCACAAGCTAATTCTAGACCTTGAAGTCTTTTCTTTTCAGTTCGTTAAATTGAGCTTCGATGGAAGAACAAAAAAAATTAGTTAAAAAATCATTGAATAATTAATGAATTAATTTAATTGCCGAGACGTTATTCATCATTATCGATTGATGATCGGAGTTATCAATGAAATTATCATTATAGCCCTGTTATTTATATCCTTTAAATCCAAAACTCCGAATTAAAGTGGTCCGTAATACCTTTTTATCTGAAGTACTTGAGTCCTGCGACGAGTAAAAATTTTTCAATGAATAATTCAGAATCAAGTACTGCTATGTGTGCAGCACGACCAATAAGAGCATTTGCAGTTGGTGGTAATGCATGATGAACGTCATAACGTACTAAACTAACGCCTGCTGTTGACATTACAGGATATAGAATATTGTGAACCATTTCTCTGTAAGCGGAACCTGAAAATTATAGGAAAAAAAAATTCGTTATTTTCGTGATTTTATGAAGACTATTCAAAATCTTCGTTCACTAATCGGGTGCAAATTTCATTGGTTTATCTATGTGGAAAATAAAAAGCAGAGGGCACACCTGAAGGATTACGGTGAGAGCCTTTAATCAAATTAGTTACAGCGTAATAAATATAATACCTTGATCAGTTGGATCACGAACTGCAGCTTTGCACAGTTCAATACGTGCCGAATGAAGTGGTACATAACGATCCTGAGCGCTGCCACATAGAAGTACGTGTTTGAAGCGCTGGAGATTACTGCGTTGGCTCAAACGAAACAGAAATGATCTTCTTACGTCTGAAGAATCTTTCATTGCTAATTGGAGAAGGGAGCCGGATTTTTTCCATTTCTGCATGAACCACATACCTAATGAAGGACGAATAGAAATAATTCGATTACGATAATTGGCTCATTCTATTTCCAAAGTGTTGGGAAGCTTGTTCTCGATTGTTTTGAATGCTAAAATTTTTAATTGAAGTGTTAAAAAATTTTGCTTTTTATTCTGTTGCGGCAAAACTATTCGAGGAATTTCTGTTTAAGGATATCCAAGTACTTCAGCAATGTCGTTTTTTCTTAAATATTTTTTAACTGCGGTAGATACACAGAGCTATCGTTCGAGTCAAATTTGACCATAGGTTACCGGACATTTTGCAATGATTTTGTTATTTAAATATTTTAGTTTCAAAATTTAATTTTTCCATTTTGAGCCATAAGAAAATATTCAAAAAATCTTTAAACAAAATTGAATGGTTTTATTGGTAAAGAAAATTCATAAAAAAAATTAAAATTGCTTTTGAACGTTGAGATATTTTTGGTCACATACATACATACATACACACACACACCTACACATACATACAGACATGGTCTTGAAAATTGTTGAAAAATGTAGACGTTTCAAAGCGTGAAGATCTTCGAAAAAATCGATTTTTCATTTTCGGGGTCAATACAATGACTTCCCTTACCGAAAGCTAAAAAATCCAGAAATCTTCCAGATCATTCTGGAATTTTCTTCTGAACAAACTGCTTACCAGCATTGACGAGGCCGCTGGTATTGTAAAGCGTTCCCAGATGTGGTCCACTCAGACTTAGAAATGTATGAAGTCTCGCTAATAGCGGCCTCAATTGGGGTCTAGTCAGTGCACTACGTATTATAATGGTCCCAAGGGAATGTCCAATGAAACTGACTTTAGTTGGATTCAGTCCTGACGTACTGATGTGATGCAATATTTCCTCAACCAAGCGATCCGTCATCGTGTCAAAATCAGAGAACGTATCGCCCTTGAATGAAAAAATAAACTTTCAGGATAATCCCACATTCACTATGTGCAGACACGTAATCAATTGAATTTAATTATACCTGATTTCTTTCAGACATGAGAAAATCCAAATGCGCGCCAGGTAGACCGAGCTCCAGGTATGTTTTAACGAGCCTCAGATCGGCTGCATTACCATCCAGACCGTGTACACAAATTATCAGATGCGAGCCCTCAGGTGAAAAGAGTCTGTATTCATCGCTGATGTAAAAATAAGGTAAGCTCGATGCTACACCTGGATAATCACTGTGTGATCCATGAAAATAACTTGAATTTAATTAACGATGTATGCAACTCTCTTGGTTAATTAACCCATCGTCCGGAGTATGGTTTTCGATTAATTTTTTTTACTCGCAAATCTATTTTCAGTAGTGCAGGGAATAAAGTAGAGTGAGTCGTTTCATCGTCGAGAAATTTATATCGTCGCCGTAGAATCGAAAGGACGTAAGTGCCATTTTTTGCTGAAAAATCAATGTACAAAAATCGCACGCCCTTTTGAGTGATTTTCTTGAAAATCTAATCAAATAAATTTCCTTAATGATGAGTAGATAACGACTTTTTTGGTCACTGAATTTTTTTATTGATTGCAAGCGTGAGAAGTTGCTGAAATTCCTCAGAACTAAATGCAAATTCTCACACTTTCGTAAACATTAAAGTCAATAAAAAATTCCATAATTCTATTTACAATTTCTAAACTGCAATTTGAAACGCGATATGAAAAATGAAGCGGTGATGAAAAAAAACTGATCCAATTATCATCATGACGTGAAATTAACTTCTCAACTCCGGACGAAGAGTTAATTAATAATATTGTGAATTATCGTAGCAATAATAAAATTAACACACCTATATATTTTCCCCGAAAAACTCATCTGTCTCTTAAATTCTTCCTTACACTTTTTGAAGTTAATAACATCATCCTGAGTGGATTGCAAGAGTTCTTTTCCCTCTTGATAACAGTCAAGACAAAAGTCACGTGCTCCATATAAACTATCAGGCTCTCTCCCAACTCTGTCTCTACTCCTCTGAGGACTGCAGGGCGCTGTTTTATTTTGTTTTGGACTCTTAGCCCTCTTCACACTTTCATAAACATGATAGAGTGGATTGTCAATCATGGGAATTGGTGCTGGATCCCTGAATGCCTCCGGTGGTGGTGGTTCATCTTGAAACATTTTCGGTGGTGGTAAACGTACTTCCTCGTAGGAATGTTCCGTTATCAAATTCTTTGTTTTCCGGCCCTTTCGTTCTTTTCTAGACGTTACTTTTGTTTGCTTTAGTTTTGTTTGCTCAACAATTGCTGTACCAGTTCGTTTTGCCTCAGAGCTTGATGTATCACCACTACTAACCCAGCCAGAACACTCTGATGTAAGATTACCAGAATCAGTACTAGTTGCTGGACTACTTGGCCTAGATGACGGTGGACTAGGTGGACCAATTGTAACGAGCTCACTAACAATTGTATCTTTACTATCGCGTATTGGCATACAGGGTAATGATACTGCACTTCTCGGTACAACCATTTTATTTTGAGCAACTGGAACACTAGCGCATCTCAATCTCTTTGTATTCGGTACTTGTAAACCGCCGCTCGATTCATCCGATATTTGCGGCTGCATCACTTCACTATTCTCCGTTGATTCAACTTTCAATATTATTTTATTATTATTTTCTACTTCGAGAACACTCATTGGAGGGGGTTGACTTGGGGGCAATCTGTATTTTGGCAATGGAGTTACATTCGGATTTTCATAAGGAATTGATTTTTTCGAACGATGAGAGCAACGTTTTGCTCCTTGTTCATTTTTCAATAGTTCACTGTCTATCGCAGGCGCTGAATGCGGTCGTCTACCTCTTCTATTCTCTTCCGGTTTCGTCTCAACTTTCAATGCAATAACCTCGTAAACTGATTCCCTCGGTGTATTCGTCCGTTTCTCAACTCTAGGACCATTCCGTGGTCTCAATTCTTTTTTTTCATAGATGTCACGTGATTCCTGACAGCAATCAATTCCATGATCAACGTCGAACAATCTTTCTGTACTCTTTGGCCTTTTCGGTCGATTATCCTGACGTTTTGTACTAGTACCATTTGTTCTATAGATAAATGAATCAACTGTCAAATCACTGTACGCATTACCGAATCTTTTGTTCAATGGATCAACTGTTATCGAGTGTTTTTTAACGTCTTCACAATTACCATTTGTCATCTCAAATAAATCCTGAACTCTAACACGTTCATCGTGTTTTCCCGGTGTTTTACCAAGCGTATGATATCTTCTACCTTCGAGATTATTTATTGGACACTTACTGCCAGACGGACACGTTGTTTGTATGTGTTTTCTCGAATTTCCACGATAAGTGACACGATCTAGTGTAGCAGTCCGTAAAGATTGAGGCTCCATACTGCCGTTAGTAATGTTTTTCGGGTGTAATGATGCTAAACGATGACTCCTCGGTTCTACTCGTATTCGTTGAGTATCTAGGTTCTGAATTCCCTCAATTTTCTCAGTTAAACAGCTCGTCAGTTGATTCAAATCGAATGTGCCAAGGTAAGGTGGTACAGTTAACTGAGAATCGAGGGCCTTTGCTGGTCTGTAACCAGGTAGATAACTATTGGGCGGCAATTCTGAGAACATAGCAGCTAGGAGAGATGTTATTGAGGTGGATGGTAGATCCTGATCTTGATCTGACGCGTGCTGATCGCGATATGAATTTGGTACTAGTAACTGGGTTGATTTCGCACGAGGTAGAGTAGCTACTGGTGTAGATCCTGAAAAAGTATTACGCTAAAATGAGCTGACGCTATTTTGTCCTGAATCTTTATCAAATATCTCGAAAACTACGAGATGATCAATCATTCGGATTGGGGCTTATCTTCAGAAATTGGCATTGTAGGAATATCTGAAAAGCAAAATTCAATCTTTTCATTATTATTTTTTCCCAACACATGTTTACCAAATGTTGAGGATTGGAAGAGAGTTTATGATTGGAAAAAAACAAAGGTGAAATTTAAGGCCCTTCCCTATCATAAAAGGAGTAGCTGGGCATTGTTTGGGACCTTGTTTACTACCTGAGTTAAGAGTCCAGCCCCATGAATATTTTCTAATATTGAGTTAGTCTTCTGCTTCCTCCGTAGTTGATAATAAATTGAATATTTTAGACAGAAGAAAACAAGTTTTCTGTTCACTTATTTACCCATATCCCAATAGGCCTTTATGAGAAATATCACGTAACTCCCGTAGTTTTCGAGATATTCTGAGAGCGATCTCAACCTTAAATTGATTTTTCCATCTCCATCAAAAAAAGGGGAACCGTAGAAAATTGAAATGATAGATACCTAACGTAGGATTTGGGGCAGAACAAGCCTGCTGCTGTCCAGGATTTGGATAAAGCGTTGTACTTCTAGCAGTATGAAGCGGTACTTGTGATCTCGATCGTCCCTTCGACGGTACTGACGTAGGTGGTGTTGCATTCCTCCCATGTTTCGGAAATAGCTGAGTGGATATCGAACGCGGCAACGTTTTCGGCGATGTTCTTTGCTGCATCGGTGGAATCTCTGGCCCCAACTGATCGAGGGATTTGCTGTGCCTTGCAGGTAATGTCGATGGTACCAAGGAAAAACGCGCTTGAATAGCAGCAATGTCTTGGGCAGCACCTTCACTCCTGGGTGACCAAACACTTGCCGTACGTGATTCTAATATAGCTGATATACCACAACTGCAGTCTTCACCACCCGGCACACTGTTCCTGTGTCTCTGCGTCATGTCTGCGTACTGATCTTCGAAAATCAATGGCAACGAATGCAAATCACCGTCTAATTCAGGACAATGCACTGGGAGTGGTGGTAATGCTGCTAGATAACGCGATCGTCTTGCCGCCTCGCTCACTGCTTGATAAGATTGGTAATTGGCATCGTAGCAGCCAGCTGCCGATGTTCTTGGATTTTCGAGGACGAAGAAACCTTCAGCGAAGCGCTTTACCTGAATTAAAGGCAAAAGTTTTTGATATCTTCGAATGAATTTCCGGGAGAAATGGATAATTTGAAGAAACTTTTGCGAATTGGATTCTTCAAGTAATTCTGTTTGAAAGCGGGGAAAATTCTCGAGGCAAATGGTGCGAAAAAATTGAAGATTCTCTTCCGATAATCTTTTTATTCTCTAATGTTAAATTTTGAAAAAAAAGCCAGATTCTTCCACTCTATTTCCATCGGAAATCTTCCCCACTTCCGCAATAAACCGATATCCATTAAACAATAATAATCTTGAACGATGACATTTCAATGACGTCATATTGATTTATATTTACCCGAAGTTGATGATGTATCCGTGCTAAATGTTGATGAATTGCGTCTTGTTTCGTGAATGCTTCCAAAAAAATCTTCCAAAGTACAATATTTTGTGCACACAACTGTGCAATATCAACATCATCCGAATCAATCATCTAAAATTAATCAAACTCGTTACTATCAATTTGCAATTTCACCGTAATTTCAATTGAATCAATCAAATGCTATAAGAACCTCAGTAATTTCTTTGTGCTTCCTTTCAGCTATTGAGCTATCGAGATCCCGCTGTTCCCATGATGGTAGTAGTCTAGCGAGATCAGCAATATCATTAAGTAGATTTTCCCTTGCTGCCAATAATAGTCTCGTTACCTCGCGCTGCATTAGCTTTGCATTCTGTATTCTCGTTGTTGATCCCACGCATTTTGTTGTGGTTTCCTTTGACGGAAACAAATCAATTTGATGATTTGGAAAAAACCAAATTATGTCTTTCATTAAATCACGAAAGCGATACATTTATCTTCATTCTGAATAAAAATAACTTGAAAATTCATTGTAGTTTATTCTACAAATATCTTTTATTGTTGTGGAGATATTTTCAAAATAAACCATAGAATATTTGACGTGTTATTCCAACGATAAGTCAACAATAACGCGTGTTGGCGAAGCAAAGCAAAGTGGGGCGAAGTGAAGCGACGCGAAGCAGAGCAAAACAACGCGGAGCTTTCTCATTAACTTATCTGTCAAATCCAAAATCAAAATTCTTATAAAAAAAATACTTTCAGTTATAAAGTTGATTCGTCTGAGTCTTTCAAAATAAACTGCTTTAAGAAAAACTTTGTTCCCAAGTTTGATTTCAAATCTGACAGATCGGGTAATATTTTGTTCTGTTCCGCGTTGCGTCGCTCCCCGAGTCGAGAAATTTCGTTTTAGACTCACTTCGTGCAGCCAATGCGCGTTATTGTAGTCTCACCTCAACTCGCCGTTTCCCTGAATTCATTTCAACAAATAGCAATAAAAACAATATTTATTTGTCAGACTCACGGTATTCAAAAAAGCACTGCTTTCGCCATTCGTCGGCGGCGGTTGTTTAAACTGCAGCCATTGTTTGCCACTTCTTGGAGCACTGAAATATGTAAACATTCTGTTCATTCGGTATTTCATGAATTTTTGAAAGACTTCGTTTATCCTTCTACCATTCAATTCCCCTATGCAATCAATGAACTTACCAGCTCTGAACGTAATGCAGTATGCTCTTCCTAATGGAAACAATAAATTAATAGCATGATTGATAGCGTGATGAGATTAGGCACAAAATAATTGAATTACTAACTTTACGAATGGTTGATGAAGGGCAACTAGACAGGCGTGTATAGTCATTGACACTGCTGCCAGATGAAAGTAATCAAACAGCACTGGTAAATGGTAGTGAAGACCCTTTGTTGGTACAAAATTTAATTGCAATACTCTACGATAGAGAATAATCAAATAATCAATAGTTATTAGTTAGTATTGATAATAGTAGTAGTCTTGAAAAATTGCAGTAGTGAACAGTTGAAATTTTAATTCTATTTAGTATCAATTTATTTGAAATGAATAAAATAACGTTTTCATAGCTGTAAAAATGGGATATTAGAGAAGTTCATATCCCCCATCTACAGCTGCAAAAATTGAAATTAAAAAAAAAAAAAACGATCACACGTGGTAGGCTCGGGTTTGATTCCCGCCGGTGACACTGGTGAGATCTAACCAGGGCAAAAACGCGACATTGAATAATAAAAGGAAAAAAACGAAATTCCGCTACTATACCGAGCCATTTTTGATTTTCCACCATTAGCTGCCAAAAATCCACGTCAAATTGACCTATCACGTTTCAGCTATTCACTACTGATGGGTTCCCATCATTTTTTATGCTCCAGATTATGCGGAAACAAGGCGAAATTAGCCAATGCTTACCTTGAGGAGACACAGGCCATGTTTCCCGGTTGCGTGGGCTCACTAAACCATAGTTCTACGCCAAGATTGAAGTGAGTACGTGACAGTGTTTCCTCAATTTTGTGACTATGAACTAATACGTGTGCTCTAAACACTACCGATGTACCCAATGTGACCTCCTCGTTTCTGTACAATATTTGGAAGCGCTTACTGGCACCTGGTATTTCCATACCATCTACTGAACGCTTGTCTAAGCGAAATAATTTTTATCCAAATTATTAACTTTGAAAAACGATTTTTTGGGGGGTTTTCATTGCGCACTATTTTTTGTATTCTATAATATTGAAGGAAGTACTCACGATTACGGAGCTGATCGACTTCGACTTTGATTGGCAGTTTTGGGGAGACCCGGAGCGTCGTACGGATCTGGTAGTACCTAAAAATTCAATCGTTATGAATATCGAAATTGCAGAATGAGGTAAATGCACCTATTCTTGTTCGCGTCCCTATTCCCGTTTTCCGATTACGATATTCACTAATCATTGAGGAATTAAGGGGAGACGGTGGTCTAGGATTTAATAAAAATCAGCCAAGTCCTCTCTTTTAAAATAATCACGAATTGAACCAAATTGAAGTATATTTGACCATATACTTCCAAATTGAACGAAATTGGAGTAAATTTGATCATACAATTCCAAATTGAACCAAATTGAAGTATATTGAAGCATATTCTCTAGCGCATGAGCTTTTCTGCACAGAAAAAGTCTCTTTCCAAATCCACGTAAACCTCGTTACTTCCCAGAAATTTACAAAATATCAATAAAATTTCTTCTGAAAAAAGGTTTGTCAATATTTCGCGATATTTCCAATGAAATTGACATAAAACATTCATTATATTTGTCAGAAACTATTCTTACCCACGTTGAAACAGATCAACATTGTAGAATTTACAGAGCTCGATAGAGAACTCGAGGGTGGCCTGTAAATCGCTCATCGCTCTATCACAATTTTCAGTTCATCTATCCCGCCCCTTCTCCACACCTCCTCTTCCGATTTTTTTCGATATGTTTATTGAGATGGTAATTGCTCTTATTTCTCACTTACAAAACTGCCGATTAATTGATTCTGTTCATCTTTTCTAATATCATCATATTGTTCCTATGAATTTTCTCCATCACTGATGGACAATTGATGCAGCATGTGAAAACATTTGACGGTTATTTTATTTGTGCCATTGTTTCTTCTAATACAACGGCAACGATGGCTCGAGCTACTTGAGACATTTGTCTTGATGCTCAAGGCATCTGTGAGTTTTCTGGATTCTTTCATCGTGCAAGCTGGCTGCTATTGTATTTCGTCCACCTAAACAGCAAGTTTTTTAATTTCTTTGAGAACGCTTTCTTTTCGACATTTTTGTTGAATTAAATCAGTAGCGACGAAGTAAAACAGGATAAGTCGACTTTTCCTGCCAATTGTTTTTCTTAAATATGTCAGAAACTAATGGAGATACGTCCTTTTTGCCCTAATGCTTTTTTCTAGCTCTTGAAATTCTCTACAAAAAAGCATTATGGCAAAGAGGACGTATCTCCCTTAGTTTCCGAGATATTTGTAAAAGAAGATTGGCGAAAAAATCGACTTATCCTGTTTTACCCCTTCACTACTGAAATGTAGAGTAAAATTAATTAATTACGCTAACTGTGAATATTTTTCCAAAGTGCTGAAATTATCCAAAAATTCAGTAACAATCCTCACAATACTCTAATAATTTCGAGATACCGTCATTCCATTTTCTTTCCAACGATAAAGCATAGTATTCGCAACCATTAAATTCCACGATAACCCAGACCTCTCAATGTGAATGGGAAAAATAAATTCCAATTACCCAAAAGCTCTTTCATTGATCCTACCAAAAAGATTCCATCAGTTTCAATCACCGAAACTCTTTTAGTTTATTGAATCCACTTTGCATGGGGTCATTGATTCATTTGCAAAATAAAGAACGAAATTCACTCAATCTATTTTGAGATCCGAAATAAGGCACGATGTATCGAATATAAATTGCAATTCTTAAGGATGCGATGGGTGAAACGATGATGGTTGAGAAAGGTTTTTTTTTAAAATAAACGGAAAAGATATTTATTCATCACACTATAACACAAAAAATTATAGAAATAGAAATTACAAAAATGATAATAACATATTAAAAATAAACTCTCTATTGCAGGACTATTGTTTAATTCATTGGA
>JABSMS010024510.1:0-10629 GCA_018902275.1 Aleiodes sp. PSUC_FEM 10030003
GAAATTAAATATTTATTTTGCAAATAAATTTTGTAATATTAATTTAAAAAATTGTAATACTGGAATTTTCCACGATAAAAGATCTTGCAAATAACCTGAAAAAATATAGAGATCTTATTCAAACACAAGTGACGTATGATTTAGGTATAAAATAATCGTATATTAAGAATTTGCAAATCACTAAATTCTTCGGATTAAAAAGTGAGAGTCATTAATTCTGATTTCCATTAATCTCTCAATTTACCGCCGCATGAATAACGCATTTAGCTGAGTGCCAAGGTTACGATCTTTCGAAAATCTTCAAGAAAACCAATAAGACATCAATAATTCTTCCAGAATAGTGAATAAAAAGTCAACAAATCAAGCATTTCAATCTCTGACGTGCGTGAAAAAAAAGGCAGAAACTTTTTTTTAATTGCAAATATTATTTTTGGACTAATCCAACTATTTACAACTTTTCTACACATGTCTAGCTCTCATAGACTCTTCGTTCTAGGCTTTAGCTTGGACTATAGTGTGGTCGGTGAACCAAGAAAAAAAATTCTTGTGATAATTAAATGTATTTACAAACTTTTCTTTCACAGTCTCTATATTTATATATATCGAAATTTTCTGGAGCCAATTCAATTTTATTGTCACAAGAAATTTTTTCTTCTGTGGAAACTCATGGCGAGTTTATTCGAGAGGTCATGAGAGGCACTATTTTCAATAAAGAAATAGTGGATGGTAAGTGCGATTTTTTTCCTTTAATATAATGTTGAAAAAAGAAAAATCAATTTAATATCAATATTCAGATGAAGTATGGAAATCGCAGTTTTAATTCTAGTTAAGACAGAATTATCCTTGAAAATTCATTTGTGATGGAAAATACAAGAATTATATCGTTGCCCTAGAATCAAAAGGCCGTAAGTACCATTTTTTCTTGCTGAATAATAAAAGGGCGTAAGTTGGTATTTTTATGAAAAAATGAATATAGATTCAATTCTTTTAGATTTAAAAAAAAGACACTCACGCCCTTTTGACTCTAAGGCGATGACAGCAGGACCTTGAATTTTCATGTATTGCCTAAAATTTCATTTATTCACTGAATAATCCACTTCAAATATGCACAAAAAATCATAAGTTACTGAAACTTTTACAAATAATTTTCCCTAAAATTTCGAATTTTATTTGAACATTTTCAGATCAAATGAATTTTCAATAATAATTTTCGAAAAATATCACAAAACATTGTATCTTATTATTCTTCCAGAACAATGAATTCCTCAAAGTCTCTCAAAAGTGGCACTTAACTCTCCCATGACGATATAGGCCCTGGATTTCATATAATTCAGTTAATTAAGTAACTTCGAGAAGCATATGCAGAATATCCGTCAAGATAAATATTTGACAGATAAAATTAACAGGTACGTGAATCTCGTTATGGAGTTATCATTAATTATCTAAACAGATGAGTCGAATAGCATCGCAAGAATCTTAACCACAATACTTGTGCCAGTGGAGAGATGCATATAAGACTACACATAGACTGCCTTAATACTAAATGCCATGGCTATAAAGCTAACGTCAATTTTCCATGAAACAAAATGATTGCCATAACTAAACTACGCATTTTCCACAGTGTGTGTATTATATCCCGAGGATATCGTATATACAGTTATAAATATATTTGCACAGAGTAGAAACCGAGTTATTCTCCGGTATGGTACTATTACTCACAATAATGCCAAACGGAATTAAGCTAGCTTCCTATTCGCTGTGGAAACGTTAAAGCAAGTTTACGTGTCCACTAACCTGATATCGTGAATTTTACTCTCTCAGAGACGTAAAAACACAAATGTTAATTCAACGTTGGTCTCAACAGGAAATTTTAGTCACGGTAAATACTATTTTCTAATAAACGCCTTCACCAATGAATGACTGATGATCATTTATTTACAACTGAGGATTTTTTACAAGATTTTCTTTAATTTTGTTGGATTCGAAATTTGAATTAAATTCAAATTTCAAGGGATGAGAATTTCTGAATATTTTTTTCCAAGACTCGCTTTTCTTTATTACGGAATATTCAGTTGGAATTTCACATGACGTAATTGTCTCTTAATTCATTTTTTAATGAATACCATTAAATGCAGCTGGATGGACATTTGAAATTGCAAATATTTCATTTCTCTTAATTATAACCATAATCCAGCAATTGAGTATTCAAGCCATGTAGTAAGGCCATCTTCTTTCTTCCATTTCTTCCGGAATATCGTAATTTTCGTTAATTTTCTAGAAATATCGGTTAGACCATCCGTAAATTATTTCGGAACGACTCAATCTTCAATAAAAAACCAATGAATCTGATAAAAATCAGAAATGAAATTCGACGCCACTTAGAATACTAAAGTCATTTATTTCTTTTATTTTCGGATTTTCCTCACTTTTTATAGTTTTTTTTCCGGATGAATTCTATGCAATAAAGCACACTCGTCGATACACTGAATTAACAACGTATACAGAGATAATCTAACGTACCATTGTGAGTATATGAGAATGGACACCATGTGCGACGGTCCAACCTACCCCAATCTGTGATTTCTACGGTTTTGGGGAGAGTAAGGGGCACGACGGCTTCAATAGATACACACGCTTCTGGACAAACTAGCGGTGGGGATAGGGAAAGAGAGGAATAAGGTATGAGGTAGTTGAGGCCGTACATAGAAACTGAAATAGAGACATTTGTCAATAGAGACCCCGATGTCGATGCCCAGGCAACCCACTCCACGTGGATGTATCCCACTCTATGACTATACCGGCTAACCGTGTGCACAACCCTCTGATTTATTATACCGATTGTCATTACGATTGAGATAAAACCGGGTGTTCTGCCAAATGTGACCCAGCGTTAGAACGCTATGGATTTCTTTTTTGTTGCATTGTCAAAGCGTGATAATTCGATGCCTCCTAGGCATTCGAGACTAGTGCTAGGTTTCTATTCATTTTAGTATGGTTTTTTTAGGGGGATGTCATCGCTATGAAGAAAAAAAGATAGGTGAATAATTTCCATTATTCGAAAGTCATAATTCATTATGAGGAAAGGGAAATTATAATATGAAGGGCCCGGAATTTGGTGTATGCACTGAGAGAAAAATAAATTTTTGGCGAGAATATTTTTACTTTGAAATTATTGACGAAAAAATTTCATTTCATTGCTTAATAAAAAATATTATGAAGAAGAACAATCTTTTTTACGATTCAATTGACGGATAGATGATTAAATGTAATGAGAATAAAAATCCACGAAATTCTATTGACCTTTAAAATATTGATTTAAATGTCCTCGAAAATTAGATTATTTTTATTTAACTAAGAAGCTAAGAAGTGAACTTTCGGGAGTGATAACATCAGATTGAAATAGAATGAAAATCCACTAATTACGCAAATTGTCGATTTGCTCGACATTAGCAAACGTGTTAATAATTGATCAGCATGAAAATTCCTTCTCATCGAAAAAACATTATTAAATTAATTGCCCTATCATTAAATTCTTATTCCAATTTTGAATGAATTCATGAACATTTTCATCATGTATATTAATTCCATCTATTCAGTTTCATTTGTATGATTTCAAAATTTGAATTCTGATTACAGCGACTGAAAAAAAATAATTGAAATCCACCCATCGGCATTTTCCTCCCGTTGAAAATATTGATAGGTTTCAAAAATTGTGAAATATGATTGATTTTCGTAGGAAATATCAGATTTCGTATTCATGTCAGTCAATTACCGCAGTTGGTATTGATTTAGAAAAATACATGGAACTAAAAAACAACTCCATAGAATTGAATGCACATCCATTCAGTTAAAGCTTTACATATATGCCAGATATCGAAATTAAAACCAACAATTCCCATCAATAAACGGAGAGAATCCAATAGTTGTATATTAATTGTAACTCGAGTGTTTCTGTATAACTCACATGGATGTACCTCATCAGCTCGCTTCACCGGTTTCCAACAAAAAAAGTATTGAAAGAGAAAAAAAAATTGAATATTAATATTTCCCAGCTTCACTTAATTACCATTGATAGATATTATTTCACGTCTTTTTATTAACAAAATGAAATATCATGTTATAAATGATCACGTTTCACTGATAACGAGAGACAAGTCGGAAGAACCAGTTGATGCTGTATATCGACACAGGCTACGATATGAAATATAGATTACAATTTCCTGTAGGTGAAAAAAGAAAAAGACTGAGAAAAAGAAATATGTATGGAGTGTACGAGGTAATATAGACCCGTTGGTAAGAGCTGTGTCCCGACGTGACTGTGTCCCTTGCTTTATACACTGGCATCGACTCGCAGTTATTTATATGTTGAGAAACTTGAATATAGTACATACATTCTGATAATATTCCGAGAGAAATGCAACAAGACGATTAACCGCACATCCGTTTTAACCCAAAGTATAATGTACCAGTTTATATTCAAGGCAGTGAGTGTGAATGATTAATTGTTTTGGTTGTTCTCGAGTTACTTCCATATCATATCTAAAAGTACAATCTACGTCAATTATACAAGTTGCTACCTCACTTACACTTCCAATAGCCTGTCAAACATTATGTTAAATAAATTACGAAGAATGAGGGGCATGGGATGATGAAAAAAGAGGATAACAATTCACAATCAATTACAGTGTTGAGCTCTGGTGAGATTAACTGGTATGGCTTTGATGAGTTGGATGAGGGTATTGGAGTCGGAATTGTTTTATTAACGCCAAAGAATTGCAGGATACAAGTTGGCAATTAGTGAAACGAAATCATCTCCAATGGAGGTGGTTCAAACAATGAATTTTGATGGAATACGCGATGTGATGATTACTCATTGATCGGGAATCTGATGAACTATTTTTCACTGCTGCCGAAAGTCATTCGTCAATGTAGATAATTCAGTAGATAATGAGTTTTTATGGAATGTCACGGGAAGTGACAATTACTAAGTAAAAATATTGACAAAAATTCGTGTTTCTCTCAGTCTAGACCAAGCTACCTTGCAAATGAAAAGAATACAAATAGTAATGTGCTGTATATATCCAATCGATTGTGGAATACCCCCAAGCTAATATCTTATTGGTCGGAGTTAGAAGCGGTTTTTTAAAATTCTACATCATATGTTCTTGGAAAGGCGTAAAGACACAATTGAATTCGTCATTAAAAATTCTGAAAGACACGTATCTTCGAATATTCATTCCTTTCTTCGCATATCCTTTTGAATAATTAATTACTTCATAATTTCTTCAGCATTTTCCCTCTTACTCTGGTTATTCCACAGCACATGAAAGTCTTCCGCACTCGACAGCTCGGTTTTTCCGTCGCGATGAAGAGGTATATTACAGAAAAATAGAACACACTAAAGAATTCAAGGTATTGCCGAGATACATGACCAGCCAACGTTATCAAACCGGGATGAGAAAGGGACCTTTGAGTATGATAAAAGAATTTTCTCTTTGACAGCGTTGGAAAGTCATCAAAATGATTAAAAACATGACGAGAGGGTGCAACCTCTTCACTGAGGTTTCCACACGTAATTTTCCTAATTAATCAAGGTGAGGAGGCTCTCATTGTTGAAAAAAGAACCCTTCTCCACTTTATTCTTCGTAATCTGTGGTAGGGAGGCCGCAGCCCTCGGCTTTGTGCAACGCATTGCTCTCTAAAACAGCTATACACAGTTAACGGT
Source organism: Aleiodes sp. PSUC_FEM 10030003 (assembly GCA_018902275.1). NCBI lineage: Eukaryota > Metazoa > Arthropoda > Insecta > Hymenoptera > Braconidae > Aleiodes > Aleiodes sp. PSUC_FEM 10030003. The sequence continues at coordinate 5,726 of JABSMS010024510.1, forward strand.
AAAAAGGAAAATCAAGAGAAGGTGGGGGCTACTAGAGTGATACAACTCCCATGGCTACAATAAACCGATGTCTTGTGCACTTTGTAACAATACCCAGTAGTACTATAAACGCATGCTTTCTCAGTACTCGTTACACATGTATCAAGCATACTGTATCCATGAAAATGCAAAAATTCTCAGCGGAATAGTTTTTATTTAAAAATTGACCAGAATGTTATTTTTTTATTTTCCTTTTTAGTAGAAAAATTGCAATGCAGAGGATGGAGATGGAAGTAAATTCTGAATAAACTAGCAGGGTATTATAGCTCCCGCGATGTTTATTCTTCCGGCAATCGGCGCGATCCTTGAAACGGGGCATACTTGATTCTTGTTGACTAGAGAAATCTCGTAAAATTACATTTTAGTTATGATGAATGTTCTATAAAACATTAGAACATTTCTATGAGATTTCAGGGAAATTTAACGGAAATGGTCTGACCTATAGAAGGTACTCTCAAAGAATATTTTAATTTCTGAATATTAATGAAGAAAATCTGAATCTTCAATCGCTTGTTGATAGCTATATGAAGAAAAAATAAAAAATAATAGTCGATAAATAAAATCCAAAGGTGAGTTTTTTGGTCGAAAGGTGCATAGTCAGTGGTGGATTTGCCATGACAATATAAATGACTAAAAAGGAAGGAAAAGGGTTCAGGAAAGGAAGATGGGACGTGAACATGGGATCGCGAAGCATTTCGTCGTAGGAAACGAGGAGACTGGGGGATTAAATAATAATTTATGCACGAATGGATATTCCGTGTTTCATACATACCATCTACCACACAACCCTTGCTTTCCTACTCGCTCCTCCTTTACGTATTATCATAATGGCGACTGCCAAGCAATAGCCATAACCAACCTCCCCCTTCGGCACCCCCTGTTACACCTACCTCTTATGCCTCAATTTTATGTGTTGCTTGGGGAAACGCGTTTAACCCAAGTACCGCCAAAAGTGGCACACGATCATCGTTTCTGGATGGCTCTGAATAATATGGAAACAAAAAAGTGGAGTGAACCAAGGAGTTTTTGAAAATAAAGAAGGAAGAAAAGTAACATTAATTTTTTCCTCGCAGTTTTATTAAACGTAATTATACGAATTTAGCGAGCTAATATGTTTTAAAAAGAGCTGAACGACTGGTCGAGTTACTGAGTATAGATTATTATATAGACATCTTTTACCATCAATGACCAAGCAATATGGCTTCTTCCTCAATTATGTAAATTATATATCAGTTTGTAATTATTTTGTTAAACATGCATTTATCAATTAAAGTAGAGAATTAAAAATTTGAGGGTGAATGAGGAAAATTATTGGGACACTTCTGAAAATTTTTTTTTCGTTCCTGATCAAGAAAATCTGCTTTGGTTTATCATATTAGCATCAATACGAAGGTCGAATAAATTGTTAAGAAAATGTTAAAAAAAAATATTTACATTTGAATCACAAAGAATACATTAGAAGTCATAGGAAGAGTGTGCCAATGAATGAACGGGTGCCACTGAATGATCAAAGCTTGTTTTTTAATGAAATCATTATTTTTAATATCATTGTTAGTGATTTATTTTCTCTTTCAAGCGGAAGCTATAAAATAATCTCAATCGTTCATTCATTGGACTGTTAATCCAAATCCGAATTATCTTCGTTACTGTTTGGAAGGCATACATGGTGATGGTTTGCGTAATTACTTAATTTTTCCATTTTTTTTGCTACAATGTTTAATTAAATTCATCATTTACCACCAATGGCTAAGCAGTTTGGCTTCCCATTCAATTACGTAAATGATAAATCACCCTCTGTAATTATTACATTAAACATGCGTATATCACCAAAAGTAGAGAATTTACATTTTTATATCTGTCATTTTCATGAATACCTGAAATAATCCTAAAGGTCCATTTTTATATGCAATTTGCATTAATGCGTAGTCGTTGAAGAAAAAAAACACGATGAAACGATTTGGAATGACTCTATATACGCATTTGAACGTGTCGAGGATCTCCTCTCCCCTTGTCGTTTGCACGCCGCCAGAATCGGCGAATGGTAGAATCTTTGAATTGCGACTTCATTAGCCAGAAGGTTTACGCTTGCCGTAATTTGGACACTCGAAGAAGCAAAGAGAGAGAGAGACTTCGAAAAATGGAAGGAGAGCGAATGTGAGAGAGTGAGAGGAGTTTTGGAAGATGCACGTAGCCGTGCTCCAAAAAGCAACAGGCTTGTCGACAAAAGAATGACCAAAGCGACGAGGAGACGATCGTCGGTGGAAAAGAAAGGGAAAGAGGAGAGGAACGCGGCAGTAGAGAAAGAGAATGAGAAAAGGGAGGGAGAGGCACGCTGCACGGCCGGTTCACAAACTGCAACGAAGAATGCCCCCGTAGTTGCATACAACTGTTAAAATGTGTGTGTTAGTACGAACGATGGAGATGGAAGGATGAGGCAGACTGAGGAATGAAAAAGCGAAGAAAAAATTAGCAGTAGGCCCTTGGCAGATCGCACGCCAGCCTCGAGAAACCAGAGGAAGAGAGAAAAGCGGCTCATCGTTGTTACGAGCTCACTTGTGCACTATAAATGTGCAAGAGCGTCGGTGTATGTGTAGAGTGCCTGTCTCGGAACACTGTCACAAAATCTTGGAATACCAACGGGCCTACGACGTGGATTTTTTACACTTCTCTCTCGAGTATACACAATTCCCGAAAAGATTGGAAAAAAATCACTAAGAGGAAAGAGACCAAAATAATAAAAAAAATGTGAAAATAAAAAATGAAACAATTGCCGATAAAACGATTGTTTCGATTATTTTTATGTTTCACTTAGCCACGAGTTTACCTTTGGAATTCTTTTAGAAGCGAGGGATAGAGAGAATAAGCGACAGGGGAAAATAAAAGATAACAAAAAAAAAGAGAAAATTGGAAGAACAGGAAAATAAAAATCCATGAGCGTGGGAGAATAAAAAGTTTTTCATCGAAATTCAATTTCCGGTACATGACTACTCTGAGCCCGGGCTATAACGACTAGCTACTAGTTGGAAAAAGGTTGTGGAGGCATTTCTCGTACGACACTTGATTCTCGCCTTGGTTGCTACCGCACGGCTGCTTCTTCCTTCAAACTGGGTGCTCCAAGTTGCGCCGAAATCGTTTTTATTCCCAGGAAAAATCTCATTCCCATTTGGCCCCACGTAGACATAAATATATATGTACTTACATATATCTATATTTATCCGAGTCATATAGGAAGAGAGAGAGGCAAATAGGGGTTAGACGATCGCTGATGGCCTACTGGGTGAAGGAATTCCACTGCTAAATTAACCGGTACCTTAGACGAAACAATTTCACTGTGGCTATTTACCACAGTAAATTGACTCCGTTGGGGTATACACGTGTTTTATGATACATGATGCGCGTCGATCCGTACGTCCGCTCTTTGGAGACTACACGCTTGTACATACTCGACCGCTCCCCTATCCCGAACGAATCGAGTAGTTGCATTACTGCGATACTTTATGCCTCAATTATCATACCACAATCACTATCAGAGTCTTGGCAAACTACATCGTTTCATTTCAATTCAACGAAGGCAAGAGTCTTTTTTTTTAAGAATCTGAAACAGCGAAAGTTAATAAAATTAACTGTTGTTGGTTTCTTTCATGGGAATTTGTTGAATAACCGCGGAAATTAATATGAGATCAAACGAATGGGTTTGAAAGCTTGGATTTCTTAGGAATTGATATTAATTAGTGTTTTGGGTCACTGCTTCGTTTTAACGAAGAGGAAAAAAGAGAGATAGAGAAGTAGGAACAAAGAGTAATTTTGTACGAACGTTTCGAGTATTTACTTTACTAGTTACTAATTACTGGATCCTAGTGGCTCCTAGTTTCTTTTGAATCTGGGAACTATCACTACATATTTTGTTTATAATACTCGTCATTCTGTCATCTTTCCGTTAGTGGTGATGTGCAATTATAAGATTCTTTTACTACTTCAATGAGGTTGATTCAATTGTTTGAGTTAATTTTGATTTTTAATCAATGATTTATATAGAGTCGAGCATTTAGTTATTGCATATTTCGGTGGAATCTTCAGAAATAATAGGATTCAATGAAGGTTGATCGATAAATTTTTACGAAATAAGACCAGAAAAATAGTCTCTAATCACATTCATTGATATTCGCCCAAAAAAGTAATTTCCGAAACCACTTTTTAATTGCACAAGAAATCGCCGTAATGCATAATAACGTTCAAATTAATTGACAGCTCTTTCACAGTACAATGTAAATTTGCGAAAAATATGCCTTTGTAATATTCCGCTTTTATCGTTTTTTTCTTTTGTATATGTACACATCGTTTTCTCGAGAAAAAGCTTTTACAAAATGCCCGCTGTTATTTTTTCGAATCCTCGTGTCAGGCAGAAGGCGCACCGTTCAATATTTGCCAGTCATGTTTGCCAGGGATCCTTGATCTGTCGCGTTTACCAAGCCGCTTTTGCCAGTCCGTGCCTCCACACATATACATCACCTCTATTCCTTTTTTTATCTACAATATTAACATTTTTATTTTTTTCAAGAATTCATTTTACTGTAACTGAAAACGAGAGTATTCGAAATTCTTTCATTTAGTCGGAAATAAATTTTCCGAAATCTTTTATTGAATCACTATCAATGACCACAGATTTTTGAAGATAAAATTGAAAATTTTTCAATTATTTGCATAATTAAAAGGCAACTGAACAGAAATTACTTCGTAAATGAATGTTATAAGTAATTAATTATTACTTGTGTTAATGAATTCAAGTATAAATTTTATTAGAGAGAGTTCTTATTCATATTTATCAAAAAAATATAATATTAGTATCCTTTTTTTTTTTATTTTTT
>JABSMS010024521.1:0-10628 GCA_018902275.1 Aleiodes sp. PSUC_FEM 10030003
TTATATATTTATATATATAATTTCTATTTCTTTCGTTTAAAAATAGACACAAATTTTTTTTTACGCTTACAAACTATTACGTATATTTCTTATCACGATTAAGTTTTTAAAAACGTCGATGTCATCGTAATTAATAATTTTCTTTACTGAATAATCGACGATTTTATTCGAGTCAAGAGATAAGTCAAAATATTTTCTTTTCATTTTTTTGTGAGTATCTTGAAAACTAAGCGAGATATGGAAATTTTCGTTGCGACCTTTTTTGTAGAGCGGAATGAGCGACACAAAAAAGGTTTCCATCAAAAAAGTCGTATCTCCATTAGTTTTTGAGATATTCACAAAAAACTGAAAGCAGCATGCGAAAAGTTGAGAATTTTGAATTTTTTTCAGTTCCATTGAAAAGAACGGCAAATTTGAGGCGAAGAATGATATAATTGAAGCCCCATCAGACCAATATTTTTTGAGATATTTAAAAAATATAAATGACTAATTAATTGGTTTTTTAATCATCTGAAGTATTAGTTTGACTTGGACTTTATTATATTATTTTTCAGTTCAAATTTTCCGCTCTTCTCAATGGAATCATAGAAAATTTCAAATTCCTTCAAATTCGTTATCTCAAAAAAAATGAAAAAATTGACTCATCTCATATTTTTTATCTTTATTCTCCATTGTCTCGGAATTGAAGTGAGATATCGAAATTTTCATTTAAACCTTTTTTGTAGAGCGAAAAGAGAGCTACAAAAAAGGTCCTCTTAAAAAAAGCCGTATCTCCATTATTTACTGAGATATTCTCATAAAAACCGGAACAATCTCAACTTAATTTCGTTAAAAATATCGAAGAACACAAAATCGTCTCGCCGCTAATTTGTTCTTTCAAATTCATTCCCGGAAAATTCCATAAATTCCATGAATTTTTTCAACGTAAATAATAATACGTTTAATAATAAAATAATTAAACAACGTACTCCCATTCCAACATTATTTAACGGTGCTCCCTGAATTTTCCTACCTAACGCAAGATGAGCGAATCGTACCGCGGCGGCGCAGCGCTAAAAACAATTCCTCTGGCTCCGCGCACGACAACGAACCGCCCCATGCCGATTTTCCATTAAAAAAAAAAATATTAAAATTATGAAAAAGAAGCAGTTCATCTAAAGAGCACAGACACAATCAGCACTTCGATCGTAATAGAAAAGATTCTAACCTCAAAAAAGAGTTTATCCAGAGAAGACGAAACAAAATTGAAAAGAAAACAAAATTGAAAAAAGAGACACAGACACATGGGTTTGTGATTGGAGTAGGAGCATGGTCTAAAGGATTAAAAGCACACTAATTAATTAATTAATTAATTAATCTGAATAACCCGCATCGTTTATCAACTCTTTCCCCAAAGAAACATTGAAAAAAAAATAAACAACAAAACTAGAATTTATTTACAATTACGAGCACGGATAAACTGCCGAACTTATGCTGTGGTAGGCGGCTAGGGCGGCGTGCGCGTGCGCGTGCGCAGGGGGCGCGGTAGCGGCATGCGGCGATGTAGCCATTGCGGTAGCTGCCGCAGCTGCCATCATCATTTGTTGGTGCGTACGCTTTAGGGAGTTGGGAGTTGTGGCGGCGCTACTTTGGGTAGTGTTCGACTGCGGCGGGTGATTTTGGTTGCTTTGGTTGTTATGATTGTTCAATTGCAATGGGGTAGTACTGCCGATTGTATGGTGATGGTGATTGTGATGATTGTGGTGGGGGGTTAACGCGTCGTGCGGATAATAAGACGTTGACGATGGTGAGGTACTCACTACATCCGGTGTGCTCGCTCCGTCTGTGTGGCTTGTACTGTCAGCTGTACTGCGAGGTCCCCCGTCTAAACCATTGCCAAGATCGGGAGGTTTTGTGCTCTCACGATCGTCGATGACGAGATCAATTGGCATTTTTCCCTTTAGACAGCTTATGTATCGGTGGCAGAAGTTGTCGCACAATTCGTGAACCTGAAACATTTTAATCGAGCATTTTTTTAATAAATTATTTTTAAGAAATTGAGCAAGAGCATTACAATTTATGATGATTTGGCACAAGCTTTCGGAATTTATCACACTGTTGAGGATGTTTTTAACTTTCAACGCAAGCTAGGGAAAGATTAGGTGAAATAGACCCTGAAGAAAGATTCCAAGATGGAATTTCTTGAATGATTTCCGTGTAAAGATGAAGAAAATTATGTAAAAGAAAAATTCTCGAAACGAAAATGAGAAGAATTTCCAAGGTTCCCGAATCTTCCGGTGAGAATTAAATCAATCAAATAAATACTGTGGATGATTGTACATTCTCTATAGCTAACCCGCAACAGTACGATATTCCGAATTATTCCACGGAAAAAAGACGAGAGCTCCTAAGGTTCAAAACATGTTCTTTATCCTCGCGAATTATACTCTCTTATTATTGTAATAAAATCCGAAGATCCAGTTCCTCATTTCTGTGACAGATTGTACCCAAAACTTTAAGGGTTAAAATGTAGAATTTATTATTGGGTAAAAGAGTTTCCTTTTAAAAATCCTCTAATGTTTTCCCCTCCCTCGAAAACCAATAATCGAACCCTCAATTCCTTTGTGCGAGTATCGAGAAAGAAGCTTGTTCGAGGAGTGGAGGGAGAGGAGAGGCTTGACCGGTGTCCAGTCGACCAGAATGTTATGTATGCAAATGAAGCCTGACAAGCCTATAGGATAACCCATCTTCCTCGTCTCTCACTGCCCGCCCTTTTCCACTCTTGAGGTATTTTTTCAACATCGGAGAGCGGCTCGATTCGACTTAGAAAAAAATAATGTATTATATAAGGCAAAAAGAGAATTGAGGAGACTAAAAAATCGTTATCTTGTTATATGTAAATCGTGTCCGAATGTCGAGGGAATATGCCGCTCTGCTACTCTCTGCTCGTCTATGATAGCTCAAAACATTGTACGATGCATTTAACGTTGTCTTATTAGGTAGCCATCTTGAGGAAGAGGTCTAGCCAATGATGGAAGCGTGTTTTCTAACGCTGTTAGCCGGGGAATACAATGCACCCGTTCATCACTGACGTTATGAGCTGTTATCTACGAGCGCAAAAACGAAGTGATGCTAAACGCCACTCGAAAGACATAAAAATTCAATTTAAAATAAATGCGTAAGAAGAGGTGATGGAGGAAAATTTGAGGTATAAAATGATATAATACAATGTTATTAAGAAAAACTATTTTTTTTTTGAAAATTATATTGTCGAAAATCCATTGTAATTTATCATTTTTCAGCTCATACTTTCATTGCTATCCAATGAAAATCTGATTTTGAAAATTTTCAAAATTTTGAAAATCCAAAAATTTAAGTTTTTTAATATGGAATTTTTTAAATTGGAATTACGCCCTTTTGGTTCGAGAACGACTATATCTTTCCAGTTATTTTTTCCTCGTCTTTTTTCGTTACCCAACTAAGTAACACAATGCCACTGAAGATGACTATAGATTCGAGAAGGAAAAGAGTGGAGCCGAAGGACACCGGCTATAATATAAGACTGGTTAGAATTTGATCCAGAGACTAACCGACTGACACAATGTTCATGGAAGATAAATTTTTTTTATTCAAAGTAAAAAAGCATTCATCGCGATAGAAACTGAGGGGGTCCAGGTCAATCACTGGAAGCAGTAAGGCATTTGAACTACGGTGTCCGAGATGATCCCTAACACAGTGTGGATATCTCAACTCAGCTTCTCATGGATCCTTCATTTCGGGTGTAACTCTACATGGTTATGATGCCCTTGCGACACACGATCCCAGTATACCCTTCGACCAGTGGAAGTCGGAGAGCAAAAAAAATAAGATGTATACGTGAACGAATGACTTCTGAATGTTAGTAAATGATGCCAAGGACATGAGAGATGGAGGAGTCACACGATACTAGAGGAATAAATTAAGTCTAATTTTGTTGTTACGTAATTACGAGAGGATTAGACTTTTTGAGCTCAGGTGAATGCTGTTAGACTAGGATTGATTGGGATTATTAAGCGGATATTAGTTTTAGAGATCGCGGGGATTTTAGGCGGGATATCGTGTGACGCGATTTCAAGGAGATTTTAGGTTCAACTGGGGCAAAATGGAGGAATTCGAAATTATTGAGATGGGATTTTTCTTCGGTGTTGGAAGCACTTCGGGTTTGCAATTTTTATTCGAGATAAATTTTTTGAGAAAAATACCAATCATTCAATTTCTGAAACTATTCGAAAATTTTTGGAAAAATTGAAGTTTTGAGAAAATTTTGGCCAGAAAGTAGGGAATTTGCTCAAAAGTAGGGTGTTTCCTCAAAAATGTTGATATTTCCAACATTTCTAGGAGAAACATTTCTAAAAAAAAAATCTTAAAATGTAAAATTTTTTGAAAAAAAATAATTAAAAAACAAAAATATTTTCTCAAGAAAAGAGAAATGCAAACAATGTTGTAAACAAAAAATTCATTTCTTCTATTTCTATCTGATTTGGAAATATAAATTGTTCAAAAGAATTTCTATTGAATTTTTTTTATTAAAGTACCCATTTTACCCCGTCTTCTTCTTTAAGAACGTTCCCAAGGATTCTATGATCGACTGACTTCCCTCTGCTCTAATTGTTGATCCGTTTTCGAAAATCTTATTTTTAGGAATCCGTAAATTCCATCGGTCAACATCGCGTGATGGTAACATTCGGTGAACCGAGTGAATATCATTCAAGGTCGTGTCTTTTGGAATTCATCTGTCGGAGGAAACCAGTTTTTTTTTCGGTTGAAAGACTCTTTAAATGTTCTTTTCTTCCCTTGCGATGGTTAACACCCCTTTTTAGCTGTATTCAAACATTCTTGGAAGTACCAACCCCTTTCACTAAAATCGGCCAGTGTCAGAATACTTTCCACGTCAATGAACGAGAGTATTCATTAGCTTGTGATGAACAAATACAATGGGAGAAGTCGTTTTGAAGGTTATCGAACATTGTCATAGGAATCTTCCTTCGAAAATTATATATTCAGGGAAAAATGAACGTTCACAATGTTTTTGACAAGAAAAATTGGGAAAGACAAAATTTTTGAAGAAGAATGTGAAAAATTGAAGATTTCAGGAAATTCTGAAAAAGGATAAGAAATCCGTTGTTTTTTTGAAAATGAAAGAAAAAAGTTGTTTTTTCTTAAATTTGAAGAAAAAAAACATAATTTTTCCGAATTTAGAGAGTTTTGTTTCTTTTTTTAATTTTCAAATCTTCAATTTTTTCAATTTTTTCAAATTTTCATTCTTTTCTAAATTTTTTACCACTTTCAAAGTACTTTCATGTGTTCATAAACAACAAAGTTTTTCATCCCAAATATCTCGGTAAAAAGGAGTTTTACGAGAATTTCTCAAGAGACATTTTTTATGAAGATTTGAATCCTCTACAAAAAAGGTCTTTTCGCAATTTCCCCTGAAACCACTCGTTTCCAAGATATTCGCAAAAGAATGTACAATCGAAGAAGTCGACTCTCCTCAAAACCATTTCCCTACATCCCCGCGTTTCGCTCATCTTTCCTCCAAGACCCAATAATCAGATCTTTGCACTTTGTGTGTAAGAAGATTTGCATGAATTCATTCTCCAGTTGTTCCATTTTTTATCGCCGTGCGAATGAAATTGTATAGTCGTGACGAGCCATACATTTGAACAGTTAACCGCAAAATTGCAGTTGGAAGACGCAGCCGCGAATAACCGGTTTTGCATCACGGAACTCGTTGGTAAGAAGGAAGTAAAGACTTTCGAGTTTTGCTTTATGTCACCTATTTTTCTTCATTGGCCTCTTGAGAATTTCAGCGTAGACAATTCGGCCATACATATGCAATTGTTAAAGTCTTAAACAGTTGAGAACCGAGGTGAGTTTTCCCCGCGAATGATAGAGGGCTCAGTGCGCACACAAAGTGCATCAACTGGGTGGGTTTTATAACCAGATAGTGTGGAAACCTAACCAGCCATCCAGAAACCTCGGTTGTTGCGCATCGCAAAACGTCGCTCCCCCTTTCTCGTCCATGGGCAAAACGTAATTATGCTAATACGCGATTGGCTTGGCCTCAAAAGAATGAACAAAAAGAAATGAGAAAGGAATGATAATGTTAAACACTGTTGGAAGAAGAGTGCAAACGCGGGGCTGTGTCACAACCGGATTGGTCTAGCCAGACACTGGTATTTATGGAATCCCCCCCCCCTCTCTTCCTGCTCTGTTTCTCCATCTTTCTCGCTCTTTTGATCGCACATTCCTACGGCCACCGAAACACTATTTTGAATTTTTCTGAGGTGATGGAGTTGATGAAATTTGGGAATTTTTATGGGTCGAGCGAAGCCAGGGAAATTTGAGGCGAGAAATGACATAATACAATCCTCGACGAACCGATAGTTTTCGAGTTATTCGGAAAAGTTTTGTTGGGAATTTTTCGTCCCCATTATTTTTTTCAAAATTTCCGGCATTTTATTATTTCTTCTACTTTATTTCGGAAGTTTTCTTCAAATTCATATTGTCCCAACTTCACATGAGATAAATCATTTTGATGAAATTATTTATGAAATTTTCATTATTTACGAGAAGAAAGTTGTAAGTGAACGAAAAATATTGAGTGGACACATAACGTGGGAAAGTTGGTGGAAGTAAAATGGTGGCATAGCGACAACGTTCTTTGATTCGTTTGAAAATATGCAATAAGATATACGATCGATCTCAGAGAAATTTGCCGATAAGTGTGGGGGGAGGGGGTGGCCTCTGGGCATGAAGTTTATAAGAACAATCACCATAAATGAGGAAAATTGGTATGAAATTGGCCAGCCGCTAAACCGGACTTTGCTTGTAGCCCATTGGCGTATTTCTAGCCTCCCTCTTTAGCTTGTATTATTTTCTTTTTTTGATATATTCGGACGCAACATACTAAACTGCCATTTCGATGGAAATGGTATGGACGCTGTGTGGGATAAAATATAGCGGCGGAGGAGAGATAGAGAGAGCCTGAATAATATTCATGAATTCCAGGGGAGATTTCGGTGCTCAGAGCGACAAGAAAATCTGCGGAAATCAATGGGAACATGGGTTTTCTTTTATTGGATTGTAGGATTTTCATCTCTTCGATTTGTTTGATTACAATAAACAGAGAAATCGGGGAGATTCAAATTATTGAGGATTTCACGGAAACTAATGGAGATAGGACTTTTTATGAAAGGACCTGTTTTGTAGATTCTTTTCTTCTCTGTAAAGGAGGTTTAAATGAAAATTCACGTATCTCATTCCGATTCTACGATAATTGCGAAAAACGAGGAAGCGAATGAAATGAATCGATTTTTTATTTTTTTTGAGATTACGAAGTTGATAGATTTTCGGATTTTTCTTAATTTCATTGAATGATATGATACAATCTATGCCGGACCAATGGTTTTTGAGATAATTGGGAAAAAACGACACTGCTGATCAAATTATTCTTCAAAATATCTCCTTTTCCGTCTGGAATGTCCTGCTTTTTTCAATGGAACTTTGATAAATGTCAACTTTTTGCTCTCAGTTTTTTGCGAATATCTCAAAAAGTAATGGAGATACGACTTTTTTGAAAAGAACATTTTTTGTAGCGGTCTTTCCGCTCTACAAAAAAAGTCATTACCAATATTTTTGTATCTCGCTTAGTTTCCGAGATGTCATCAAAAGAATAACTACAAGCATATTCCTCTTTCATTTGAAAATCGGCGGGAAAAAAATCAATAATTATTACTCATAATGAGGATAATAACGGTAATTTGACGAGCACGAAACAACATGTTATCTTTAATTTAAAAATGTCTTCCCGCCAATCGCCAATTCATTTTGACAGTTAGCCGTTAAAAACTAAGCAATTTTCATTCAACTGCTTGTCCATTTAGACAGCTAAATCACTCTCCACTTAACCGACTTTTCTGTTTGAGGGAAAAAAAAAAGAATCGGCGAAAAGAAGTAACGAGCTTTCACTGCTATTACGAGAAAATTGCAATTTCTATAGATGGAAACAAATGACACATAAATTTACCGAAAGGTGTTAATAATAATCTTCACAAATACCGTATTAAGTGACACTGAAAATTTATGTGATCGAATGAAGTGGGAATTCATGGAAGTAATAATCCAAAACGAAATGTATTTATCTGTTTCTTTTTTTTTGTTGGGGGTCACAGGTTAGGCGGGAATTGAGAGATGTAATACACAAAGAATGTAGGAAGATTTATGATCACATGAGAGAATTAATGAGCCACTTGAAATCATCTCGATGACCTTATCAAAATCGAATTTGAGAGAATCTCGTGGAATTGATTGATGTGATTCTCTATTGATAATAATTACTAATTATTGTGCTCACCTTTTCAAGCTCGAGGAGGTGAAACCGGAGTACTTGAATCGCTTGTACCATCTGAAAATTATAAATAATTAATTGATTAACCATTGTAATTAAAAATTGGGGAAAGGTAAAATAAGAAATTCATTATTCTCTTGGCTTTTGTGAGAGATTTCGAAAATTTACTAAATTTTAATCCATCCCAAAATTATTATTTTTCCAAAATTTTCAAAATTTTTATTTTTTTAGAAATTTTCAAGTTTCTTCAATATTTCCTTTTTTTTTTAAACTTCATTCTTTCTCTTTATAATAATCTCCTACGAATCGTTATTTTTCAGTTATGTTCCGAGATATCTCGAAAATTTATGGAGATACGCCTTTCTTGCATAGGACTTTTTTGGTAGCTTTCATTTCGATCTACAAGAAAGGCCTCACCGAAAATTTTCGTATCTCTCTTACTTTCCGAGATATTCCCGAAAAACAAACTCTCCAATTTCCATAGATTGAATTCATTTGAATCAAATATTCGAAATTCTTGCCGCCTTTTTGCTCTCTTCTCACGCTAGAAATTCGTACAATCGCCCTGCTTTTTTACCCTCCTTTTTTTAATCAAACGAATATGACGCTACACCGTGCCGATTTATTTCTTTTCGCGGCGTTAATTGACTTCGCATCCGCGCCGGAAAGAACGAACGGAATGCCCCGATACGGTTCCATGACTCGAGTCTCCGTTCTCCTTCAACCAAACAAAAGAGAACAAAGACACCGGCGAGTTTTAAAAACTTCAGGCTTATTTTTGTATGTGTCTGTGTATTTTACACATCTCCGTTGCTCTTCGTTCGTTGAAGAAATAATTCGCATAATTTTCCTATTCTCTGAACTTCTGATTTTTTATTCGTCCTATTTTTTGTTATTTTTTTTCCATCATCAAGACCGGTATTCAGTTAGCACTGATCGTTCGAGCCTTCAATTCAATTAACCCAAGTGGCAATCTTGATTTTTTAATTAAATATTATATTTATGCAATTATGTCCTGTGCGATAGTGGATGAATGATAACGAAACGTAGAGTGCACTTTTTGAATTAAAAAAAAAATGCAAGAATGGTAAGTACATTTCAATTGAATAGTAATCGTAATGGTGCAAAATTTGAAATTTAAATGAGTGGTTATGCAGAGTAGTTATTCTAAGAAATTTTTATCTCCAATTATCTCGATAACTAGTGGAGATACGACTTTTTTTGTTCAAATCTTTTTTATAGAGCAAAACAAGAGCTACAAAAAAGGTCCTCAGCAAAAAAGTCGTATCTCCTCTATTTTCCGAGATATCTCGAAAAGAAACAAAATTGAGAAAAAATCAATTTATATCTATTGCATGCAATTTCGGTTTTTCAAAAATATCTTGAAAAATAATGGAAATACGACTTTTTTTAAAAGGACTTTTTTTGCAGGCCTTACTCCGCTCTATGAAAATGTTACTGATGAAAATTTTGGTATCTCGCTCCAATTTCAAGATATCAGCAAACAACTCCAATGACTTTTTTTTGGCCGCAATCTCATTTTTTTACGTTCCCAATAAAATGATCAGCATGACGCTGATATAAATGAGGAACAGTGGGTCTCGTTATACATCCCAGTGGTATCGAGGCATCACATTGAGGCGTGGAATCGGACGCCGCGAGAGACGATCGCGTTGGGTAGACTTTTACAGCTAGAAGTAATACGTGAATCCTCAGGATGATATTACAATGTCTCTACTGTTGCTTCTGACCAACTGGAGGAGGGCAAAGAAGAGGAGAAAGAGGCATTGCACGCCTCCGCACACATTCTCACGTGTTTATGTACTCAGTGACGTTATACACAGACACAACCAATGGACTCGGGCGTGATCGGCCTCGGAGTTTTGCCGCGATCGCTCATCACGTGATATTAATTAACCGAGGGGGTAAGAGTTTGATATAAAAAGGGAATGAAGAGAATAAAAAAAAACGTTCGAGCTGGAACAAGGAGATGGTGTTATTTATAAGCTCGACGGCAAAACGTCGGAAATAATTTTATCAGCATCGCAGATGCACTGGAATGTGTCATTTTTTGTTGAATTCTTTTATCCACAGGCGTTTAGAAATTAATGTGAAAATGATTTTAACAGGGGAAGATGGGATTAAATGGACACTTTAATAAAATTGCGTTATGAAATAAAATTTGAGGAACTTATTGGAAACTTTAGATTTTTTTATTTAAGTTTTTATTTTATTTTTTTTTTGCGAAAAATTGAATTTT
>JABSMS010024532.1:0-10624 GCA_018902275.1 Aleiodes sp. PSUC_FEM 10030003
TTCCAGAAAGTTTTTCCTTGAAAATTTCTGAGAAAAAATATTCTTGACAAAAATTCGTTTTTCTCTCAGTGTATAGATATAGAAATGGCGAAGGGAAAATTCGTTACCAGTACATTTTCTTCCCACGAGAATTTTTTTTCTCAGTGACCGAAGTTTCGTCCATGAAATTTTGGTACACCGTCTGGACTATGGATCCTAAAGTCCTACTAAAAGATTTTCTAATAAAAAAAACGTCAAAAATCTAGGAAAATTCTGAAATACTTTTATAATATTCTTTTTCATAACCCAATCGAAAAATTATAACAATTAATGTAATTCAAATATCTTGCAAACTCATTCTTCATAAAAGAAAATTTTTCTAGTCTTTCAGTTAAGTTTTATTTCAGAGAAACGAATGGTCCATCGAATTCTATTCAAAATCTTCAAGATTAAAGAATTTCTACCATTTTTCATCCCAATTATTGGCAAAAAAATTCAATAATAAACTTCACATATCTCAAAATCCCTCCAATATGTCGTCGCCGTAGAATCAAAAGGGCATAAGTGCCATTTTTTCTTGCTGACTGATAAAAAGACGTAAATTAGTATTCTCATCTAAAAAATGAGTGTAGATGATATTTTTGTGGATTTTTAAAAAATTGGCACTTACGCCGTTTTGACTCTAGGGCGATGACGTAATTAGTGATTTCCAATTGTTCGGAATTTTGGATAGAAATTGGGGCCAATGTCAAGTCAACATTAATACCGTAAACGATCTATCTTTTTCCGACACTTTCTATCCACGAGGCATATCCATTATAGTCACACGTTAACAATGTATTTCCGAGTGGCACGTGGCTCGGCACAATTTTCGCTTCTCGTGTCTGGCCGTGGCGTCTTCAATTATCGCCGCACGCAATGGCCCTCTTCCTCATGGATTATATCCAGAGCATGAAGATAATCGGGTCAGAGAAAAAAAATTCACGCTCAACTTTGATACA
Organism: Aleiodes sp. PSUC_FEM 10030003; assembly: GCA_018902275.1. NCBI lineage: Eukaryota > Metazoa > Arthropoda > Insecta > Hymenoptera > Braconidae > Aleiodes > Aleiodes sp. PSUC_FEM 10030003. The sequence goes on from JABSMS010024532.1 coordinate 981, forward strand.
TAACAATCATCATCGTAAATACTGGAACTATGGAAAAAATCAGGGGATAAAGATAATTGACACAAAATCGATGACTTGAGCTTCGAAACATTAGCGCGATGAAGAAAAAAATTGAAAGAAAAAGATTCTATTTCTAGCTTTGGTTCGATAATTTTATGAATAATTCCCGTGAGTCTTCAACGTTACGATGTTAAAAAACATTGAAAATTCGCAATTTTGATCCTAGTTAAGACAAAATTATCTTCGAAAATTCGGTCGTCATGGAAAATCTAAGAATTATATGATTTTTAAGTTTCAATATGTAATGAAATGGATTTTAATTTACTTAAATCCGGATAAAATCAGAATATATTATTTGAAGGGAAGAATGACTAAATTATATTGTCGCCCTAGAATCTAAAGGGCGTAAGTGCCATTTTTTCTTGCTGAATAATAAAAGGGCATAAGTTAATTTTTTTCTGAAAAAATGAATTTAGATTAAATGTTTGTAGATTTTTAAAAAATGGCACTTACGCCTTTTTGACTCTTGGCAAGCGATCTGAATTTTTAAATACAAATAAGAAACTGAATGATAAATGAACTCGAATTTCCTGTTAATCGGAAACTGAACGCAATGAAGGCTTGTATTTTCATTAATTACCTAAAATTCCATCGATTCACTGAATAATCCACTTCAAATGTGTGCGAAAAACCGCAATTCAATGAAAATTTAACCAATAATTTCTGATGAAATTTCGAATTTTATTCGAATATTTTCCAATCAAATAAATTCTCAAAATATAAATCTCGTGAAATTTCAAGCTTACTGAACTTTGTTAAACATTTCAATTAATTGTCACTGGATTCAAAATATAATTTCATAACGTATTATTCGAAGAGAATCTGTTGAATTTTTAAAATCTCCGTAACACGCCTGAAAATACCAAATCACATTTCACGTTTATAATTGAATAATCAATTAGTTATATCCGAGCATTATCTGCATATGAATTCCCCTATAAAATGATCAACATGCAGAAATAGTATTCATGCAGTATTCACACATTCCCAGAATAGTATCCTAACCAAGGACCAATTCCATGACCCATCGTCGCGATCTCTACGATTCATACTGTCATTTACATTTTAATTACAACTATCGCTTGATATCCAACCCGCATTAATTTTATCTATGCGACCGAACGCCATTCCGGTTATCTTCCTTCCAGCATAAGACTGCTTTTATTGATGTTCCCTAATGGCTCCATACGCTGAATCAACCTGGCGTTCCACAAATACTCCAAATGAAATTCTCCAATAAAATTAAACCAAAAAACGTGAACATAAAGGCCAAAGAAAGCTCACAACGAAAGATGATTAAGATATCCAATGAAATAAAGTGCTTTACTCTTGTTTGCAGTTAATTTTTATTACCCAAGATAGACAATCCACTTCAATAACCTCAACGATAATGAAACAATCTAAAAAACAAAGACTTAATAGATTCATCCAACTTGTGGCTACTATTAGATACAACAGCGTGCATTATGGAAATTCATCGTAATAACCTCATTAAAGCCTCCGAGCGTTTCTTCCTCGAGGCAAGTAAGAAGAAGGGCGAGCGATCCCATGAGCGCGATAAAAAATGAAAATTGAGAAGATGCGTATCGCGCATTTATGCTAATTGCAGGAGCGTTTAAGGGTAATATATTTGAATAATAATCTATCGAAGGTCTTTCAGGAAATGAGAAAATGTGTGACCACTTTGATGCACGAAAATTATCCAAGTTGAACAACCTCGATTATGAAGTTCCATCATGGAACATGGATGCTCAAGGTGAGAGCACAATGGCGAAATATATCGAACGCAAATATCTGAAGATTAAAATCCCACGAGTTTACAGCATTGACAAACAATGTAAATCCAATGGATAGATTCATCTCGTGTACTTCGATATATCGGGAGACGAGCGAACGACGTACTCGCAGACACACAAGCACACATGGTGTATACGTTAATGACACGTATTGTATTACGGATAATTAACCCCTTTGACAATCAACGTGCATACTGTACCAACATTGTAGAGTGGCATTTTCTCTACCCGTGTTGTTTACGCAATTACCGATTATGTGAGGGGGATTTGCGATGAGCCACTGCCAAGCATGCTAATTGAGAATAAAGGAGAGGGGAGGGGGAGAGAAGATATTTTAATGCGGAAATTGTGGACGATGCTGGAAATTTCTTATTAACTTTCGGGATATTCTTGTTGCACTCGATTGAATTTTGAGGGGTGTCTGTAAATATTTGAGGAGGCAAGGGCATGATTATTGGATGTTCGAGGATTACTAAATTTAGCATTACTGAAGTTCCAATTGAACGTACGGTGTAATGTACATTTTGTTGAATTGGGTTTCGACATAAATCTGGTAGGAATTAACGTGATGAAAATGTGTTGCTTCAGTTTCTATTCATAACTTTCTGTATAAAATCGAGATATTCAGTGTAATTGTGTTAAATGTTATTTATTCTGAGAATAACTGATTCTCGTCAACGGGTATCTATATTTTAGTGAATACTGACTCAAAAAAATGACACACGTCTAGCTATTCTTGTGAAAAACCAATATCAGAGGATTCAATTTGCAATTTGACATTCAATAATTTAAAATGTTCTTGGTTATTCTCAATACCGTTAAAACTGTCTTCTAAAAGTGGATTTTTTTTATTCGATCACAACTTGAATTAAAGTATTTTTATAATTTTTTTTAGACTCGTTTGGAAAGAAAAGATTTTTTTTTTCGTGTAAGGATGAGCTAAAAGTAAAGTTTTCCCTCTTTTTAAAACCAATTAAGCCAATATAAACTTCAGAGACTAGATAGTTGTCCCTACCGAACTCCTTAGTTGTTACTTTTTCCTCTCCTGCATGCGGATCTTATGAAGCAGACGGAGTCAACGGGAGACGAGGGAGAGCTTTGGAAAATACAAAGGTAGAGGTCAAAGTGATGAGGATATACGGTTTCTTCTTTTAATTTTACTTTGTGGAAATGAAAAAAAGGAAACATCAAGTGGTATAATCAAGCAAACGCTTCCAACAATTTACAATTTTTTTTTCATTCATTTTATCTCAATATACAGGAAGGTAGAGAGAGACCGAGTGGCATTCCTTTTTTTCTTTTCTTCACCGAGGTACTTTGTAGTTTCTAACTTTTGCGTTTTTGTCAAGAAAATTTGTTTAATTAATTCTATTATTGTTTGACATTTAATTTTAATAAGAGAAATGGCAAAGTTTTTAAATTATGAATGAGATGAGTTTTCCTGAAATTATCAAAACGAAATTTTCATCTCAAACACACTGTACATAATTGTTTCGTCTTCGCTGTTGATGAGGGAAGTATTCGAATGGATACGATTCGTCAGATACCAGTGATCGAACAAATGAAATTCGATAACGATTGACATTTTTAACAGTTTCAGGAGCTCTCATTGAATTGATGAACATCATATCGTGGGCTGAGTGGCAAAAGGGCCAATTAACCATTTTTCGTTTCCAACTCAAAATAAGATCCGAGTATTTACAGTGAGTCAAGTTTAATTGATTCTTACTTTATTTATTATACATTTTTCTATGCGTAGTTTCTTTCTGCAGTTCCCTCAGGTGATCGTCGTATTTTATGACCTTCAAAGAACCCCAACTTTTGCTCAACCGTCCATCTATTGGTCGTGTTACCCTAGACGCAATTCAATTTAAAAATGAGTACTCTATAGCGGGATACTCTCTGGAAATTGGGTGGTTATCCGAGATAGGTAGATACCCTCTCCTTTTCCTTCTCTCCCTCCTCCTCCCCTTTCGGTAGTACTCGTGAAACTAATTTACATCGCTCACGCCTCGAGGCTCTCTCAATCTTTGGGGTTGAGACGCGCAGTAGTAGAGTTACAAATCGCTTTGGTCGTCGGTGTAGGCAGGTACGGTGGTTAGCCGCATGTTACAGTATCACACAGGAATTGTGTGTTATATCGGGAGAGAGAAGAGGGCGAAAGAGGTAAAACCCAAAAGAGAATGAAGGCAGGCTCGGGGATAAATCCTATGAACTGTAAAGCAGGTGGAGGAATACACACGAATACGTAACGAGTCCAAACGTTGTTAAGATGGCGTCAGATTGATGTTCCCATTAATTAGACGCTATCTAACCAGTGTGTGGCTCTGTATGTGCACGGAGGAATGAGGGAGAGTGTTGGCTCGTGGCGATCGACCATATTCTCACCCTCGTAGGTGGTTACACATCGTTCCCAATTTCAATCATGAGGTGGATGTAACAATACATTTTAGTAACTTGTGTTATCTCATAACAGTGATATTTTACGTAATATCATCATGAATTTGTGGAGATCATATTGGAATTATGGAAGATGGAGTACGTGATAAAATTAAATACAGTTAATTTTATTACTGAGCATTTTAGTGAAATGTTGCCTCTGGTAAGTGGAGAGAGAGGAAACCGAGGGAATATTTGATTCTTTCGTCTTTCAGTAACGTGGAATATTTATATATGAAGAATATCATCGAAATATCGGTAAAAATGATGACAATACGTAAATTTTGACTTCATCAATTACTTTCATACTTTATATACTTTATTGTAAATTGTTCAACAGATTCTAAACTTAATTTAATTCATTTATTTATTGATTTTTTTGGAAAAACTTAGTTTGTATATTGATATTCTTGATCGAATTAGTAATGAATGATTTTAGATTAAACTATTGAACATTAAAAATAAAATTGTTCCTGAATATTCCATGAAACATGAAATTTCAACCATAATTCTATCTTAATTCGGATTAAAATTGAGGTTCTGGAATTTAATGTACATATTAACATTGAATTTTTGTATCTATCTCTAATTTTTTAAAGAAACAAAATAGCAACAGCCTCACGCGGTAGTCCAAAATTCAATCTAAATCTAAAGATTGAATGAATTCATTTCTATTCCAACATTTAATTCCTATACTTTCATCTTCCTTCTTCTTCCACAATTATTCTTCTCTTTCGTCAATAAAAAAAATCTTCTTTGGGATCCAACGAATTATCGAACATCAATAAATAATAAAATAATAATAAATTTAATCGTATCTTCATCATGAACTTTAAATTACTCTCATCTAAATCATACTTGATCTGTCAGTGTTGGAAGCCAGCATGCTTTACTCATGTCGACGTTTTCAGATTTAATTGCGCCCATATATTTCCAGAACCCCGGTAATACGCGATTAACCGGGACGTTTAACCCCCCTCCCTTGGTAACATGGGAAGCCTTATTGCGTCCGTGACTCACGCTACCTGCGTGCTATATACCTATATATGTGGTACTTAGTTGAGTTTGAAAAAAGTGAAAAAAAGGGGAAAGAAAAATCAAGTTTTGTATCAGAAAATTTGATGATGTAGCAGGATTTCTATCGTGATTCAATTGGAATTTATGATGAATTACTTAGGACATGTATTGGATGGAAAAATTAGTGAATCAATTTGATTCTTAATTCCGCGAATTTACTTACTTATTCATTAAAATCTATAAAGTTACAAATCGCTGAAATTTAATAATAAAATCACATAATCTATTCAAGTAAATGTAGAAATTTACAAAAAAAAACGAATCGTTGAGAATTGAGAGAGCTTAATTCGTTAGAGATAGTGAAAATTTGTTGGAGTTAATGAATATTCATGATTCAAATTAATGTGGTCCAAAGAATATTCATGAAAATCTTGATGCGATGATAGCTTAGTATACAGAATTGCTCCGCGATATAATCCAACACTTTCGACGAATTTCTTTTTAAACGAGATGAAGCCTCAAAGTGAAGTTGAAGAGAAAGAGAGAAATCCCTACTGGGAATTGAGGCTAAGAGGCGATAAAAGATAATAGCTATCAGCCAATATCATTTTTTTGCTCCTCTCCCTTCCTCGACCGAAGAAATGAAGAGGAGTGGAAGAAAAAAATAACTGAAAATGTGACCTCATGAATTATTAAATTTAATTACTTCAGAGAAATTTTATACGGTAATTAAAAAATATTTTACACAGTAATTTGCACATAATGGAATTGTTAAAAAAATTCTGTGAATTTTTATTATTAAATTTCATCAGATGTATCAATGCATTGCTGATAAAAAAGAATATTACTCACAAGTAAACTCATAAATTTCTTAATAAGACCACACAATTTCCACTCGTTATTCCGGGACTAACAATATACGTTGAAATACTATTTCTAGTTAGCACACCTATACAATCACGCTGTATTACTCTCCCTTGTTACCAACTCAAGTCCATCAACTTGCACCATCCATTATTATTCATGTTTACGATGTACACTTGTCGACAGTTTTCACCGTACTGCACGTAAAACTTGAGATCCAATAAAAAAAGGGTTGGACTTAACGAGACTGACAAAAAGAAATCCGATGATAAAAAAAGTTACGTATACTGTGGCTGCGCGTGTAATGTGAAATATTTTCACCAGCAAATTTTTACTGAGTGCAAAAGTAAACTGACCGAATGCTACGAAGATGAAAACAGCAGAAAAAGAAATGCGGAAAAAGGGATTTACTAATTTTCTTTTCATTCTTTTATTTCGAATAAACAGTTAGCACTTTAATTCTGCGGCTCACGTTACTAATGAGAAGCAAGTTTGTATTTATCACCGACTGTTTTTCCTCTCCTCCATGTTTCTCTCGTTCTCTCTTTCTCTTTAGTGACAAATTATTTCTTAAATACTCAAGCAATTTTGCAGTTTCTCTTAAATGTTTTACGTTTCAAAAGTTTCCACTGTCAACAATTTACTAGCCACTTGGATCCTCGTGAATGTGTACAGTGTTACAGTTTAAATGACATTTTTTCGCCTCCTCAACTGAAAAGTGTCGTTACGTGATGACAGAAATTTTTTCCTCATTCTCTCATTCTTGAGTCGAGCGTTCATGAGTAATGAAAAAGTACCACTGAGAGTTTCATTAGTTGCTTGCATGTTTGAGTTTTCAAGGGCTATTTTTATTTTTTTCATATTTTTTCCGTTGCTCCACTTCAAGAATACTTTGAGCGTAATAAAGAATTTTATTAAGCTTTTTTCTTTCGAATTATTAATTAAATGTTTCATAAATTCACGATTTTATAATGAGTCATCGTGATTTCTTGAAAAACGAAGGAATAATGTCAGCAGATACGTGAGACGGTTATCTAGAATCCAAAATTTACATAATCATTTAATTTGCATGAGTTTATTAAAATTTCTGGGAAAGCAGTAAAGTACTGATGCACTCGTGAGGTACTTTTATAACATCAGCCCTTTTCATCCAGATGGCTCTAATGCTTTTTCATACCGAAAGAAAGAGTAAATCATACTTTTTATCATTAAGTACTTCAACGGAAGTTGAAATATTAAAATATGATGGCAACGATGTATTTTACATCTAAAGTTTCAGGTTAATCATTTCCGCCAATGAATAATACATTTTTACATTTCACATCGAAGAGGTTCGTCAGTGTGGTACGGGGAGGGGATGAGGTGGGTGGATTATTAGGGTTTAGTGGTAAATTCTTGAAACAGTTGTGCGAGGGAAATGAACTTTGAGTCTTGAATGAGTTTTGCGATTGCATTTTCAATTAAAGTATTTGAATTAAAGAATACTCGGGCTAACATGCGTAATCAATCTTCAAATCATCGCCCTAGAATCAAAAGGGCGTAAGTGCCATTTTTTCTTGGTGAAAAATAAAAGGGCGTAAGTTAGTATTTTTACGAAAAAATGAATGTTGATTCAATTTTTGTAGATTTTTAAAAAATGGCACTTACGCCTTTTTGACTCGAGGATGACGATATGATTGTTGTATGCGCAGATCTCTACTCTTGGGAGCTATTATCTTCGAAGTTTCCCATCAACATTCTCAACAATTTGTGATTATTTAAAGTGTATTGTTCTGAAATAATCTTTTTGTATTCAAAAGATAGATAGATATATAAATTTTCATTATTACGTTTGAAAAGTCATTTAGCTAACAAACATCGTACATTAACTTAATAATAGTTGAAAATGTAAAGAAAAGTAATTAACCCAAATTAAATGAAATAAAATAGAAATAAGATTTATTAAAAATATCAAAAATAAATATGGCGATAATATTTCGGAAAGTAAATGATTTTTTTATTTTTTATCTGTTCAATTAATATAATTTTCAACAATGCGAGAGTTTTGGATATTAATTAATTTTATAAATGAACGCGATTCAATTAGGAAAATAAAAAACGCAAATCTTGAAGGCATCTCAGATCATTAGAATTCATTATTAACTAACTAGAATTATGATCTGAAATTTCGTCATTAATAAAAAGTAAATAATTATTGTTCGGATGCTCTTTCGCCATTGGGTACACGACTAAAATTCTTCCAGATACATTAATATTTAATGATGTGATTTCCAGAGGTAGAGAGGTCCAAAATGGAATGGCATTTATCAGATAAGATTGTTGATGCATCTCAGTTGAAGCAAAAGGAATAAGCAAAGTATCCTGTATTTTAGGTCACCTTCTTAAGATAGAAGATGCTTTGAATATAAATTACTCACTAATCTAATTTCTCTGGTTTAACATTATAAATTTATAAACATCACAAGCAATCAAATAAAACCTATTCTCCATAATGAACCAATAATTATTTTTGTGAATAGCAGAGATGTGACTAAATCTAGAGGATTTCAGTACAAATCTGACCTATACATTAAATGAACGGTGAATTTTAGCGATCTCGAGAAATGTTAGAGAGAGCCTTGAAACAATAATTAAAATGTGACAAAAGGGCGTAAGTGCCATTTTTTAAAACTCTACAAAAATTTAATTTACTTTCATTTTTTCATAAGAATACTAGCTACGCCCTTTTATTATTGAGCAAGAAAAAATGGCACTTACGCCCTTTTGATTCTACGGCGACGCATAATTGACTATGAAATAATGAAATGATTAATTCCTTATTATAATGAAGATCGACAATAAATTTTGCTTTTTATTTTTCTTCCGGGTTAATCGTTTCATTTTTTCGAAAACAAATAAATTATTTCAGGAAAATATGTTTCGAATTTGATAAGTACAAATCGTTGAGATTGTTGGGAAACTCTCTAAATAATACCACTCAACGGTAAAGGCGATGCACTCGTATGGAGGTTGATCGCGTGCGGCAGCGCGGATGTTTACCCTAGTCATATCTAATTCTCTACTCATGGAGTATCGAAATTCGATGAATTTATTGAATCAATAGAGAAGATGTGCAAGGCAAAACTTGATTATTCCATTATCCCATTTGTTTATTCCAAAAACAAAGACAAACGCATTTATGAAAATTCACATATTTATTAAATCAATATTGAAAAATCGATTGACCAATCACACTGTTAGAAAAAAATTGAAATTTCATGGACAATCTGGTGGTAATTTTCATAAGCGTGACATTGAATCGGTTTTAATGGAAAGATGTTGATGAAATTTCATTTTTTTCACAAAATTGAAGGAAGTTCATGAATTTTACGCAGAAGTAAGACAGGAATTCTATAATTTACTTGAATTTTCAATTTTTTACTTAATTATCCTCGATTTCACTGAATTTTGAGGGACTAATTGAACTGA
>JABSMS010024543.1:0-10621 GCA_018902275.1 Aleiodes sp. PSUC_FEM 10030003
TCCTTAAATTGAACTTTTTGATGAATCCCTAAGATAACTTCGATTACTCCCCAATGTTTTTCTTTGTTGGCGCATGAATTTGATGGAGAAAGAATTTTCACTAGCTGTCACTAACTTTTATTTCCGATTGTACCGAAAATTTTTCCTTAATTCCCATAATCTCGAATAAATCAATAAAAATTACCTGATATTATCATCGAGTTGTCGAATTGGTGATCCCCTATCATTACCATCCTCATGATGCAGTACAGCCTCATAAATCTGAAATTGCCTCAATAAATCAAGATCCGTTCCCTGCTTCGACATATAGCGCTGTATGATTCCCTCGATTCCCTGTTCTTCGAGACAATCAACTTGATCATAATAAGTATCCTGATCTGGTATTCCATTGAGGCATTTGTTAACGAGTGTCGTTGCATAAATAAGTAATTCCGTATCAGCTGCGTCATAATCCTTGAGTAATTTCATAACATTTGTCCACGGTATCATGCCACGTGACGTGTCAACTGATCTAACAGCACGTACTAGGAGTAGGCTGTTGGTCTCAACATACTCAACGAAGACGAGGAGAAGCTTAAGGGCTGTCTTGACTACAAGACGAAACCGACTTGCGATGAGGGTGTAGAGCCATTGAACTGTCTGGCCGTGCTCCATAACGCCGTTCATACCATCTACGTAGAGCATCACCTGGCCGAGAGCTGTTTGAAATTGGAAAAAAAAGAGAGAATACTTTCGTTATTGTTTTTCTTTTAAAATTCAGAAAGTTTTGTTTCTTAGATGAGTCGATTTTTTTTCGCCGAGATTCTTTTGCGAATATCTCGGAAACTAATGGAGATACGCCCTTTTTGGCCGAATGCTTTTTTGTAGAGAATTTCAAGAGCTACAAAAAAGAATGAGAACAAGGAGGACGTATCTCCATTAGTTTCTGAGATATTTGAGAAAAACCATTGACAGAAAAAATCGAATTATTCTGTTTTAGCTCTTCACTACTGAATTGAAATAAAAGATTGAGCGAATATCTCGGAAACTAATGGAGATACGCCCTTTTTTCCCTGAAGCTTTTTTTTAGAAAATTTCCTATTTAAAAACTCCTTATTTATTACCAAATGTAATCAATTATATCGTCATCCTAGAATCAAAAGGGCGTAAGTGCCATTTTTTTCTTGCTGGATAATAAAAGGGCGTAAGTTAGTATTTTTATGAAAAAATGAATGTATATTTAATAGGGGTGTGCGAATAGTGTTTGAATTGAATTGAATAATACTATTCAATTAAAAAAATGAATTGAATATTCAAAATATGAATATTTTGAATAACAATGAATAATTCGAATGATTTGAATTATTCCATAATTTGAATAATTCAATTGGTTATTATTCAATTGGTTTTAAATATTTTCGAATTTCTCAAATATTGTACACTTTTACGAATAGCGTAATTCAAGTTTTTTAAATTGAAAAATTTTCAGTTTTGAAAATTTCACAATACGGCTAAGACTCACTAGACGCCTTGACTGATGATCAACTCTTGAATTATCCGAAGGTGGGATTTTTAAACTTGCTTCATTAGTCATCTTATTCTATCTCAATGGCACACAGCCGTGAATGTATGCCACATTGGATAAACACGAGTGTTTTCGAGTTTCATCAGTACATAGGATCTGAGAAATGTGAATAATAAAAATGTTGTTTGTAATTTTTTGTTTGAAAAAGGAGGGAATTATAATTGTCGTTTCGTAAGACGCCCGCACTTGTCTCCTTTAGGGTCGCGCAATGTATTGTGGGCTGATCTGCATCTTGTATAATGTAATGTGTTTTACGAACATGATTCTAAAGGTTGAAATTTAAATGTGGAATAATTTTTTTTAGTGTTCTTCAGCAAAATATTATGTGGAATTTTTCAATTTTGTTTTTATCGGTAATTTTTTTGGCTTTTTATTGAACCTGGTGCAGAATCAGATTAATATTGTTGCGCTAGAGTCAAAAGGGCGTAAGTGCCATTTTTTTAAGATTTATTAGAATTGAATCAACACTCATTTTTTCATAAGAATACTAACTTATGCCCTTTTATTACTCAGCAAAAAATGGCACTTACGCCCTTTTGATTTTACGGAGACGATATTATAGTGATATAGTAGAATATTTCGTAATAATTATAAATTATAAAATCTGTGATCGAAAAATTTGGGAGTTTTTTTGAAAAATTTAAAAAATGGCGGGATCGTATTGTTCAACAGTTGAGTCCAGGGGGTCATACTTTTTTTCCAACAATTTTATTCATTGACAACAATTTTTTCACTTATTTGTTTATTTATTTTGAACCAAAGATCCGATTTTTTAATTGTGAATGGAACTTCCCACAATTTTAGGAAAAGTGTTTTTTTTTCTAAGAAAAGTGCTTAATACCGAAAATTGAAAAAAAAATGTCTACTAAAAGCGCCAGGCGCTAGCTAGCGCCCCAATTATCGTTCTTGCAGCAATGTTTTTCATACTTCCAGCGATTCGAAAAAGGGTCGAGTTGCGTAATTTACAGAAAGTCACCCAAATAAATGAGAAAAAAATGAAAATCTCCCCAATAAAATCTCATCTTTAAATAATGGAAAAAAAATAAAATCGTTTGAGTATGCAAATATTTTTTTTATACATAGTAAGCAATACATTGGGCCTCAGTTAACATCGTGGCGACACGCGCGTCCACCCACACGGGTAAAAAGGAAAAAAAAAGAAGAAATAAAGAAAGGACTAAATGAAGAAAGTGAGAAGAGGTTTACCTGGAGAAACGCATAACATTGAAGCATTCTGCGTAGGTGGGTTGAATGCAGTGAGTAAACATAATAATGGAAAAAGTGAATTTCAGGAGAGCTTGATTGCCTGACGTGCTACTTGCTGCATAAATTCGCAATTTTATTTAAATAAACGAAATAAAATGCAATAAATTATGGAAAAAATAGTGAATTTAAATGTCTGTTTAATTGAAAATTCGATTTTTTTTGGCGCAAAATTTAGAAATTAATTAAATTGTGTTTGCTCGAAATTAATAAATTTTAATCGAAAAAAAAAAAAAAAAAAAAAATGTTCAGCATTACGCGAATGACAAAGAACAGATCTGAAATACGGTTTTTTCTTTTCATGATGAAGGAGACAACGCTGCTGTTCCTTTCTGTGACAGGAAGTGTCACAAAATGCACAGGAAGGGGTTGGTACGCGTGACGAGAAAAGAAATAAAGAAGAAAAGAGAAGAGAAAAAAATTACAGTTCTCCGACTAGAAATGCTAATGAGATAGGGGGATTACCGTTGCACAGAGGAGGCGTCAATTGTGTCGTCTTCTTTGGTTATACATTTTTATGAATTAATTCATGGATTTTTTACGATTTTTCATGGAAAAACGCGAATGTAATTTGAATACAGTGGGGAAATTATAGTTTGAGAAATTAATCATTCTTTCTGATGTTTCGGAGAAGAATATCGTGGGAATGAGAAACGGGAGGAGAATGAGGATAGACGCGTTAGATAGCCCGGAAAATTTCCGGTTCCAAACACAGTAGGGAAGTTCTTTTTCTTCGAGTAGTTGCGGAGTTACAGAGGATCTTATTTAACAAGTAGTCGGATGGAGAAATGAGATTATTTGGAGTGTCTTAAGTTTGTATGGCGAATATATCTGAAACGAGTGGGTATAGGGGGAAATTTCGAAATGGCTTTTTGTGGAGGATTTCATGGGTTATGAAGGTTTCTTCATGAATTTTTCATGATAATAAATTAATGGAAGAGGAGTTTTAAAATTGGGTGGTTTATTTTATGGACTATTGAGCTATTCTCAAGTTTTTGGAGAACTAGATTAAGACGCGCGCATCATGTGAATTTTTGGATTTTTGTTTTTTTGAATTTTTGAATTGTTAAATTTTGAATTTTTGTTTTTTTGAATTTTTGAATTTTATATTTTTGAATTTTTTCAATTTTATATTTTTGAATTTTTGAATTATTCGCGCGTTGCGTATCCCGCGTCAATTTCTACCAATGAAATTAAAGTGTGGAACGATTTCGATATATGCGATTTCGATTATCGAAGTTCGATGAAATCCTGCCATGTATTTTTTTAGAAAGGATCTAAGGATGTTCTAAAAGGGCTAGGCGCTAGCTAGCGCCTGACTAGGCCCTAGCAAATGCAGTAAGATGATTTTTTTCCTCATTCAATAATTTGTGGAATGGTGAAATGATGAAAGGATAATTGAGAATGGCGAATATCTCAGAAACGATTTCTTTTTAGAGGAAAACGTCAAGAGTTTCGTCTTAGCGAATTTCATGGACAAAAGATCTAATAAATTCTTGTGAACTCGGTAATTTTGGAGATGATAAAATAATCAATATTCGATTTTTAAATTTATCTTCTGCAACATCACCGGGGAAATTTAAAACACGAATAATGCATTACGTGCTCTCAAAGTATTTTTCAACAGAATATTCCATGACTTTTCACTAACACTGAGCTCCTCGATATCCCAATGACCAGTTTTAAAATGATAAGAAAACTTTTCTCCCTCGTAATATCAACTCTTGATAATTCCATTTATCAGTTATTACCTTAAGGTAAAAAGCATTTCAAGAAATGTTTGACAATGCTCGAGGTGTTATATTCTCCCTGAATTCCGGAGATAGAAGAGACACTTAAACCCCGGACGATCTGTGTATTTACTCAAAACATTGACACTTCGTGCAAAGCCATACACAAACCTTCAGAGTCGAGAGAAAGATAAAATTCCCTACGAAGTTTGAACTCCTCATCGCACCTTACAGTATGAAATTTCTTTTTGATTTATTTTCTTTATTTTTTTACTCGGAACTTTTGAAACACAAGGTGTCGTTGAACCTCTCGTGGAGGTATCTTTATGGAGAAAATGAGAGTTAAATGATAAATCAACGAGTCGATGGAAGAATACGTGAAACGAGTTGAGAGATAATATTACGAGAATTCTTTATTATCTGAGAATGGAGTCGGGGAGTTTTTCTCGAAAATTTCGAAATCTGAGAGCGAGAGACAATATTTTAAATTTTTTTTGTGGCTTTCATCTTCATCGTCATCTTAGAATCAAAAGGACGTAAGTGCCATTTTTTTTGCTGAATAATGAAAGGGCGTAAGTTGATATTCTTATGAAAAAATTAATGTCGATTCAATTTTTGTAAATTATTAAAAAATGGCACTCACGCCCTTTTGACTCTAGGGTGACGACATGATAATTCAAAATAATATGAGATGAAGAATGAAAAAGAATTTTAATTGTTCCTAAATAAAAATGGAAGTATTCCCCTCTCCTCAAATTAAAATCATTCTTTTATTTACCGAAACATTTGAAAATTGAAAATGAATCTTTGATGAATTTATTTTTAGTTTCAACTAGAATCACTATTTTCTCAACGTTTTTGAAAGCCAAAGTATCTGAAAAGACATTTCCCTGCTAATTAAACTCGGCACCGATTTTTTTAGCTTCCCATCGCCCCAGCGAAATTCCCCTCGCGTCATCTGTTTTTGAGTATCACAAAGCACTTTGAAGTTAGTTCTCCACTTTAAAAAAAAAACATGACTGAACATCACACTGGTTTATTGCAATGGAAAATAAATTATCTTTGATGTCAGTAATTTACATCTTCTCTTTTCGATAAAACTCGAAATTCATTTTTCACTTTGAACTGACATTAAATTCGTTCCTTCTGCCCTCGCTTACTCTGTATAAAGAGGAATAAAAAATGAATGAAAAAAATTGGTAACATTTCAGAGATAACGAAGTGTAAAACGAAATTTCGACAGGTATTCGTATAATTAGTTCACGTATACCGGTTGAATATAAATGTTTCTTTCTCCCTTTTTTTTTTCTTTACTTTTATCTTTTTGCAAACTTTATTCGCCAAAGAGCGACGAGAAAAATTGTGAGGCAAAGGAAGGATTGATGTGCGTTCATGTCGATGAAAAGTGCAGGGTGTTGCATGGAATGATATAATGCCGACCTTCGAAGAATTTAAGTGAAGGAAGAAGAAGAAGACGGGTGAAATCGAGGACGGAGAATAAATTTTTCATGGAGACTTGTCGATTCAACTTCATCTTTTATTATTACACATTCTTTATTCAAAAGAAATTTGCATAATTTTTCTTTCCATTTTTTTTTCGACGATAAATTGTGAGGATAATTGAGGATAATTGTTGAGTGCGGAGTAGCGAAATTATTTGTAGAATATTCTAAAAAAAAAGGCGATGAAGCGTATGAAAAAATCGTTGGGATTTTTGGAGGTGAATTCTGATGATTTTTTCAAATTTATCTATACAATTTTTCTTCGTCGTCATTCATTCGTTTTTGATTTTGATATCCGACAATTCTTCATTTATTTTCATCAAATAAACATTTTTTTTTTTTTGAGATGATTATAATAATTAATAGGCAGCACTAAGAAAATTTTGAAAAATTCGAAATAATTTATAAAACTTGAGAGAAAACTTCTCAATTTTTCTACTAATTTTTTTCACTAATTTTTTAAACCATATCGTCGCCCTAGAGTCAAAGAGGCGTAAGTGCCATTTTTTAAAAATCTACAAAAATTGAACCTACGTTTATTCTTCCAGAAGAACAATAAGTTACGCCCTTTTATTATTCAGCAAAAAAAATGGCACGTACGCCCCTTTGATTCTAGAGCGACGAAATGATTTGAAAAATTAGTAAAAATGAAATGACATTTGATTTAATAGGAAATGAGTAAAAATTGGTCTTATCCGTAAAAAAATGGTGAAAAAAAATCGGAATTTTTTTTAGTATACAAAGTATTCCCAACCACGATTTTCGAGGAAAATTCCATAATTATTAGGATCTCTTTATTGATTCGAAGAAACATTTATTTATGAAAAAAAGAATTCTGCGAATAATTATGAATTGTTCATCGAAAATCATCATGAAAAATTTTATAATGTTATTCGTTGATTTTGTCCGTTAAAAGCTTCTTAAATGCGCTAAAAAAATTACTGATTTTTTTTAGTCATCTAAACATAATCCATCCGGTTTCAGAATGTCTCACAATTTTTTCAAAGCTGCTCAACATCCTTAAATAACGAAAAAAGGTTTAAATCAGAGTAGAATTCACTCTTTAAATTTTGTCTGGCAGTTACTCGAAACACTTGGGGCGTGCCTGTGTAGGCTAAACACTCCCCATAAGCCTAAAAATACAATAACCGGGAAGGGAAAATATCCCGTGCTAAGAAAGAATCACAAAAGTGAGAAGAAAAAGCGAGAGAATAAAATTTACGTACGTATTCTAACAAAGGAACTATAAATGAATTTAGAGTCTCGTAAAGTATTCGAAAATCATGCGTATTCATAGATTTCATAAACAGGAACTTAGAACTCGATTTAAACTAGGTATACTGCGGAGGGAATTGAATAATCGTTATGAGAAATAGGGAAGTTTGTGAATAAATCGTTTCAGCGGTAAATTCAAAAGTTATTTGGTTCAAATCAAGAGATAATACAATTCTATCGGGAGAGTTTGAATTTCATATAAATTTTCATTTGTGTTGATTCATCAGAAAACGAGTGGGGAAAATTGATTCAGCAGAAATAAATTGAATGAAAAGGAAATTTATGGGAGTAATTGATTAGAGGAAATGACGCAGAAACGAAGCATTGTTTTTTTTTATTTTAATGAAAAAAATTGTGATAGAAATTTTTAGGAAAAATGTTATTTTCAGATTTTTTCTTGAAATTTCGTTGAATATCCGTGTGGGGTTAGCAAATGTAGGAAACATGGTCAATAATCGGCTCAATATTGGCACCTGATATATCACTAATATTGGCAAATTGATATAATGTCAATATTGGCCCAATATTAAATTCCGATAATTCACCAATGTCTCTTGCCAATGTTGGCCACCGACGTAATGCCAATATTGACCCAATATTACATGACAATAATGTTTTTGGCCAATATTGACACCCGATATAATGCCAATATTGGGCCTTTATTGGTTCAATATCGTGAATGTTGGCATCAATAACGGGCCGATAATGGCCGTTTTTCCTTTCCCGCCTATAATATTTCATTGAGATATTAAAAAAAATTAATTCGCATTTTAGCGTTTCGCTACTGTACATTCCAACCTTAAATAAATCTTTTTTTAATAATCTTTTCAACATTCGATTCAACGCGAAATGACCTCTATTGTCCCTCCAATGGATCACTGACCCAACGAACAAATTCACGACACATTCATGATTAATTGCGCATCATGGGATATTGTTGCGTGACGTACACGCGAATATTCGAAAAAAAACGATTCGGCGACGATTAATCGATAATATGGGTGGGCAAAATGCCGAAGGGCAAGGTGAGAGATCCACACATACACAGAATATATATGAAGTGTGTATAACCCCATCGCCTTGACCACTCGCCTGACTCAAGAAAATTAATCGATATACTGCGGCAACTGTGATCAGAGACGATTTATATTTATCCGTTTCTTCCTTAACTACACTTGAGTGACAGAAAATAAAGGAATTAAATTTCAGAAATTTTCTCTACCACTGGAGTTAATAAAAATAATTTCAAATAAATTCCTCGGATTTTTTTTGAAATTTAATATGTATTTTTATCGTTAAATAAATTCTCCGAATAAAGTTTTATTAAAATCATGAGAATTTAGTTGTGTGCGTGACCCAGTGAAATGGGTGTGTCTCAGGATGTAATCATGATTATCCACACTCGATTAATTCAACACCATTAAAACTCATCGCCTTTTGAACTCGACTAACAATACTGTGATTAACTGAAATAAGGAAATTAGGATTTTCTATGATTACTTTTTACGATCGTCTTCAATTTCCTTTTGGAAACACAGAATTCCGGAGAATGGGAACGTGCGAGATTTTTCCCGTCAAAACCTCTCGCAGATTTCGAATTCAAACATCATTTTAAAAATCGCATTTCACTTCAATAATTTTTTCATGAATTAATTGATTTCTGCTGGAATTCCAACACGTATGAACATTTTTATAAGAAATAATTTTTTTCTATAAAAGATTCGAACGATTTTTATGAAAAAGATTTCAATTTTTTGTAGAAATTTTAGTACGTAAAGTTTCCGTGACGCTGCAGACGATTCGTCCAATCCTCGCGGAGGTCCGTCTCTCGTGACTGGGCGGAAAGATCCGAAGATTGCCGAACGCTGTGAAATCATTCCGGCGACAGTTTTTCGATGATATCTCGGTAACTAAGCGAGCTAGCGAAATTTTTATTGAAACATTTTTTGTAGAGGAGAACGAGATCTACAAAAAACGTTCTAAAAAAAATTTCGTATCTCCATTATTTTCCAAGCCATTAAAAAAATTAATAAAAACGTATTCATTCGATTAAACGTTTTCCTCGGAAAAAATTTATTCAAAAGAGAAAATGCACAATAAAAAATTGCTCATAATTAAAAACGACACAAAAGAAGCTGTGAAAAATTGTTAGTACCAATTTGCTCGGACAAATTTATTTCCAAACATGCATGTACGTGCCCAAGTAACCTGAGATGATGTCCCAAGGAATCCATACGTAACCCCGTGTGCGCCCTCGAAAAAAACTTATCCCCAGTTAAAATTTATACTTGAAAAAGGTCTCCCAAGCCCCTGGAGTTTATGCCCATGTACATATATATAGTTAATAAATAATTCCAGTAGATGCAGAAGGGGCCACAAATTTTTTCGCCTCCGTTATTTTTTCATTTCTTTTTTAAAGAAATTTTCGTTGTTTATCTTTTTAGTTTGTGTTTCATGCACCGTCAACGAGGGTGTGGCAACGAGAGCCTCCTTGCGTTTACTTCGATGCGATTTATCTCGCCTCGCGTAGGACGTGCACTCCCCCCTCTCTCTGACTTCATCTGCTCTTTCTCAAAAGACTGCAGTTTTTTTTCTTTCCTTCTCTCTTCGTTTCCTTTTTCTTTGCGTACGTATATACCGGTCGTTTGTCCACCGTTGGAGTACAGAGAAATTTTATGGGAACGAGAGTTGTGTCCGTAAATGGCAAGAGCCACTGCTAACCGTATACTTTCTAGGGTAACCGAAACAAATTTTTCCTCATTGTTCATTTCTTTTTATATCGCAAAAAATTCAGTAGTAAAGTGGCTCGGAGAGATGAACCGTTTTTTTTAATTTTTGGAGTAATTTGTAAATAACTTGGGGATGAGCTGGTTTAGGGGAATGTTGAATGTTTTTTTTGTTGAGAATTTTATCGTTTGCAGAAGAGGTTTCTTTGGAAATTCTCTTGAAGAATAGTTACGAAGATATTTGTGAGTTATGTCGTTCTGTTAGTTTACTTATCTGGGGAATTCTCTTCCGGGAGCCACGAAAATTTGCAGTGGAATACGGAATACATTGGAAAGATGTTTCTTTCGGTATTTCTAATCTACAGAGAAATCGATGAAAATTTAACGTTAATTTCTGTAATTATAAAAAAAAAATTACGAAAAATTTGAAAGTGATTTGCGAATTTTTTCGAGTTATGAATTTTTGAAATTTATAGATTTAACATGAAATCTTATGGAAAATCTCCAAAGATTTTGATAATTTTTTTTCCATCTGCAGATCAGTACAAAATGGAAGCCCAA
>JABSMS010024553.1:0-10620 GCA_018902275.1 Aleiodes sp. PSUC_FEM 10030003
ATCGTGCTGGCAATCTTGCTGTTGGTCTAGCTAGTCCTCTTCCTGGTCGTCTCACTGATCCTCTTGTCGATTGTCTTGCTTGTCATTTTGCATGTAGTCTTGCTAGTCATCTTGCTGGTGGTCTCGCTGGTCATCAACATGCAACACGATCAATAAGACGATCAGCGAGACCACCAGCAAAACAATCAGCAAGAGCAGCAGCAAGACGCTTAGCAAGATGGCAAGCACGACGACCAGAAAGATGATCAGCACGATGAACTAGTGTATTTATTGAAAATAATGTAATAAATAAATTTGAAAAGATTGTTTTATCTTGATGAAAGAATTAGATTTCTTGATGAAATTTCTTTATTTTCTTACGAGCTTTTTGTCTAGATTACATTTAGGTAAAAGACATCTTAATACTTTTTTTTAGGGAATTTCATCTTTTAGAATTCCCACCAATTCGTCTAACAAGATAGAGAAGACAAGAGAAAATTGAAAATGAAAACTAAATTTCTAGACGAATTTCTCCTATTTACTCAAGATTCCAACATAACTTTGTCTAGGGTGAATTTATCCAAATGTTTGGCATATTCAATTTTCGAATTATCTGCAAATTCATGAAAAACATCGTTGCATACTTTCTAAGCTCAACCTGCTCATATTTTTAAATATATTCAATTGATGTCAAGTACACTATAAACTAAATTTTATTATTCACTCCTTTGTTAATTTTATGGCATAAATGTATGCGCGTGGGCAAAATAGCATATTGTCATCCCGTGAAAGTATTGTTAAATGTCCTAAAATTATGGTTATTGTAACAAGAAAGAAAATCCCTCCAGCTAAAAATATTGTTTCTTCCGGAATGAAAAAATTGTCAAGGTTTTTCGTAAAGCGAACCGTCGCAATTTATCTCACTGTAGTTTCCGAGATATTGACAAAAAACTCAAAAATTGACTTATCAATGAATTTCACAAAAAATCTTTCACTCAATCCAATTGACTCCGTGACTAATCCTTGAATTTTTAAACAATAATTAAAATGTTACAAACAGTTTGCTTTAAATTTATGTTTAGTTTTTTTTCATTTTCAATATTTATTCATGAATCGTCAAGAAAATCCTTTACGAAGGTGATGCATCCTCGGTCTTCCCCCTCAGTATCATACATTTCCATTGATCACGTGTTCGCATCCTTGCGTCAATATCGACTTTCTCGTATCACGACTTTAGTTTGCAATATCCAAACAATCGTGCCAAAATTTCTGGTAACAATACAAACTACGATCTGAGGTAAAGGATCCGCAATATTTCAGGCGAATCGCCAAATTGTGTTACAAAAATACCTGATTTCTCAAAAATCGTAAAGAAATGACCAACAAGGATGAGCGATTCCTTTTAATTTTCAGCAGTACAGTACAGCATATATCTCACGCACTTCGTCACATTAATTAATTAATCAATTCCTTTAATTGTGTTAATTTGCCAGTATTATTATTTCTTCATCTTCTATTGCAGATAATGTTTTTTTTATTCAATCAAGAAAAAGTAGAATATGCATATTTTAAAAAGGTATTTCGATGAAAACTTTCATTGTAATCATCAACTCAAGCTGATAGAACATAAAAATAAAACTTTATTAATTCAAATAAATTAGTTTGAAATGAATTCCGCGAAAGAAAAAAATAGTGTAAACCCTTTGGAAAATAAATAATTTCTTTCGCAAATAATAATTTCCATAAATCACACCTATTGATAGTTAGTCATAATAAAATATCTATAAATTGATTGTCATTTATGTAAAACTCGAGCACTTTGCATAAAAACTACTTTGGTAGTGCATACATTTGCGCTCGTAATAGCGTCGAGGACGTCACCTCGGAACGAGGTTAATCGCGCGAAAAAGAAAGAGATAAAAATAAAGTAACACTTGAAGAAAAAGTAATAAGACAAATGGTTAATTTTAAAATAACCCAACTCAAATGGATAAACGAAATAAAAATAATAATAACGTTTGAATTACGCGCTCGCCCTTTTAACCTGCATAAACAAAAATGAGAGTGTCGCCCCTTGTCAGTTTAATTCATTCTCCTTATTCCGTAATAGCTTCGGTAATACCATGTGCTGTAATAGTACATAATAGTTTGATTCTTTCACAGTCTGCGAACAGAGAGCTCCCCTGGCAATTTCATAACGTAGATAATTCAAAAAAAAAAAAAAAAAGAAACTAGCGATGAAATTGAAAAAAAAACAATTGACCTCGCTGGCCAATCAATGTCACTCGATCAGCGATGAAGGGGGTCGATTAGAATTAGAACATTTATTAAGTTATTCGCTATTATCAACCCTCGCATAATAAACTTTGAGGTCAATTCCCCCTTTAAACTGTTGTTGACTTCATATACACGTATTACATTCAATATGTTTGCTGATTGAAGGTCAGTACTGGACATTCTCACGTATTACTTCATTACAGATCAATTGTTCATTGGAATAACGAAAAATGAATGAAACAAATGAGTGGAATATATGACATATATTTAGGATATGCTCAATTCAATACTTATAATTGATCAAGATGTGATAATTATATATTTTCCCATTCATATATTCTAGTCTATTACTTATATAAAAAATGTGTAAGAGTTAATATATCATTCGATATATTAAAAATTTCGTTTCCATTCTGAAATCTGAATATCATTCATGATATATGACAGATTTATTGAGAAATATACGACTTCCATGTATATATCTATCAATTTATTACTCATATTCGAATGTAATTGGTGATATATGAAACAGTCCTCGGAAAATATATTAAGAAATAAACAATAGTACTATATTATACTATAGGATTTTCGGAATTTTTGTATGTACGTCATGCTATTAATTTCATGCTTACACCATATAATTAATGTATTCATATAAGGGGAATCATGATATTTGATGGACCCTCTGAAATATTGATATATCACGTGTAAGAGTTGATACATTATTTGATGTATTAAAAATTCCTATTAGAATCTCATAGCCTAGCATAATTGGTGGTATATGACGAAGTTATTTGGAAAATATATTGAGACATCTACAATTCTCATGCAAGTCTCAATGTATTCTGCTATATTTTAATCTCCAGTGTTTATATTCCCTACTGACATCATATAATCGGTATATATTCATACTATAAAAATTATGTACATCATTTATATATTTTTACTATAAAATTAGCATGTTAAATCATCTATCATGCATTTATTTTTGAATATATTAATAGTACACGATTAACGCGAATTTCTATATATTTTATGATACATAGAATATATATATTCGAATCATATGTCTTAATATTTTACGAAATATATATTTTTGAAGGGGGTATATTGGGAAAAATTAGGATCGTCCTGGCGGGAAATTTATGAACTCGACTAATGAATTCATGTCGCGTTGTGATTCTTTCGTTCTCCAAATATTTTTCGATATTTTTCCCTCGTGTTTTTCTTCATGTAAATTTTAAAACCATGTAAAAATAACAAAAATCATGAAAAATTGGATTTATAATGACACTCGAAGCTCACCGTCTACTCTCAACACAATGAATATGGCCTCAAACAGTTAGAGACACGGATTCTTCATTTTTTCTCCTTTTTTTATACCTATAACAAGCGACCCTGCCCGGTCGCGTACCCATCTCGCAGTGTATTACGTACTTGGTCGAAGACCTTAACTCGAGGCTATTGCATAACATACATACAACTTCACCATTAATTTGTCGTAGATGAAACTGTTAAAATTCCTCAGCAGTTATTAAAATTATCTAATTTAACTACAAAAGGTTAATATAGAAAGATTTACATCAGTGGTCAATTCTATCATCATCGAGCATAATCATGATTTTTTTTGTCTTCAATAGAAGAGAGAAAAAAATTACATTACAATCTTCAGAATATCATTGCATTAAGTCTCAATTCAATCAATTAATTTCATCGTCATTTAGAAGTAGAAAAATCATTATTTAGATTACGTAATTTTTAAAGGAGATAGTCTTCATTTATTGTTTATTTTTTTGATGCAAGGTCAAGTGTCTCAGTCTCATACGCATTAAAATTCACATTTTCGTCGGTGTCTCACGGATTTTTTTCCCTGCCATCTACAATTTTTCAGGACATTGAGAATGCACCTACATTAAAACAGTTAATATGGCCTTTTTATTATATTTATTACTTTTTTAAATTCTCCTCAAGACTTCGTTAGGGAATCAATTTTTCTTGCTGCCCCATTATTTTTATTATTTTATTTAATTCTTTCATCAAAGAGACGGTTAATTAAACTCGCGAAAGTGAACCACAGTTCATCGATACTTGAATGAAGAATAAAGGAAAAAAAAAGTGATAAGAATTCGAGAATAAAGAGAAATACGATATAAATTGAAGTAAAATTGAATGCTGTGGCTTTTAATTACAGGAACAATTTTGCGCGTCAACTCAGTGGCGCAAGATTATTCTCAACGGCAGAGAGCCAGTAGTTCAATTGAAATAAAATAAACGAGAGAGAGGGAAAGAGATTGAAAATAATTACATCCAGTTGAGGTCAGAGTTTGTGAGCTTTGCAATAATGAAAAATAACTTCAAATATGTAATTGTCAGGAACTGTTGAAAGAAAAATTGTGAAACTCAGCGTTTCACATACGTGACGATACAATATGCTATTTATACACTTGAAACTAGTCCTGTTAATTTCATCGTTCTTTTAAAATTCTCCGGGTTAAATGCGCATTGCGTAAAATAAAAACGATTTTTTTGCGTTTCGCAGAAAATAACGAACAATCAAGATGCATAATTTTTTATTGCGTATTATTTTATCAATTTTCAAAGGTAATTAAGTAGTAAATTACTTGATGTGAAAAATAAATTGACAAATTCTTGATTGAATGATTAATTTTTATCTCTTTGCGGTTTTATTCAATGTATATTTAATTTATGGAGAAAATTTTCGTTTAATTGCGAGAATGCATGACCTCGAGTACTTCTGAAAGACTCTCAAGATATACGATTTGGCTATAAATCGTTGTAACGTCTTCAATAATTTTTTTGCTCCTTTTTCTCACCTATTCATTGCGATGAAACAAATATGCGTGTTTGTATTCAAGAGAAGAAACGAGCCTCGACAATTTATAGTATTTTACAGTGAGAGCACGCTCGCGAGTGCATATAATCACTTAAAACTTCACTCGCATAATGCTAATTGCGCGTTAAAATTTTTTTTTTTAATTTTTCATGCGAATAAACAACGACTCATAATATAAAGCCATTGCTCTAGCATTTGCCACCTTTAATAGAGTCGTCGAGTGGTATGCGATAATTGGAATCGCAGAGAGTGTGAAACGACTCAGTTATTTAGGTGCTTTCCCGCATGTTTTTCTCTTTATAAAAGAAGCTGCGAAACACAACATAATTATTTTTTATTTCCCTTGCCGCATTAAAGGTGAATATTTGTTTTTTCTTTCTGGAACAAAGAGACAAGACTTACCATTTTTATTCTTGAGAAAAATAACTTTTCACTACTTCTTTCGTTAAACCTCAAGAAATCGTCATCTCACTTGTATTTTCCTCTCCAACAACTTTCTCAGCGTTCAGTTGCACGATCAAAACACAACTGTTCAGAGAATATTTCTTCGACGCCCGAATTCCGCTCTGCAAATAATAAATGGTGGGGAGTACGCGAATTGAATATCAAAGAAGTGAAGGAGAACGAAACGTATAGAAAAAAAATGGAAATTTTCTATGAATTCGCATAGAAAGAATGAAATATTTTGAATGAATAAATTTAATTATGAACACAATAGAGAATGACAACTTTGTTAGATGTAATTC
Source organism: Aleiodes sp. PSUC_FEM 10030003 (assembly GCA_018902275.1). NCBI lineage: Eukaryota > Metazoa > Arthropoda > Insecta > Hymenoptera > Braconidae > Aleiodes > Aleiodes sp. PSUC_FEM 10030003. The sequence continues at coordinate 5,857 of JABSMS010024553.1, forward strand.
GACTGACTCGTCGCTTCGTCACTGCATCGGTATTCAAACAAACCAAAGCACGGGAGTTACTTGCGGAGGATCGTGCCGAACTGGAGAAGACAACTGGCGAAAACACGGTGAAACTGACAAAAAAAATTGTAAATTAATGGTGGGGAGAAATGGCGAGGAAATTGAGCATGGGATGGGCCGATGTTGGAGAAGAAAAAAAACGAGACACAAGACATTTTAGAGAAGGGTGGGAGATTATTTCGAGAGACCTGGAGGTGAATATCGGGAGGCAAAAGGAGACGCGCATTGTTATGTGTCAGGCCCGATAGTTATGGGCCTCTGGCAACCTTGTCCCAGTGCCATACGCGTCCGTCCGTGTCCGTTCCTGCTCTTTATGCCCTCTCCTCCCCCTCATCTTCTTTGGCCTACGTGTGGGAGTGAAAAATGTGTGTAAGACGAGTGCAAAAGACATGTCTTGCATCCGCCCAGAAATCGATTCCCCATTATTTCATTCAACTTTTATATTTTTTTGTTCAATTCACCGTCTGCTTTGTTTTTTTGTCAGTACAAGCTATCAGAGGTTCTAGTCAATGCTGAAAGTGATCGAGTGATTTGAAAAAAAAAATAACACGAATGCAATCACCTCATTTTGCGGTTGTTCCTTTATACAGTTGAAAAATTTTGCGGATCAGAGATAATCTTTTGACCTTGAATCGAATCACTGAACCATGGAAAATCGATTATTATTTCGCATGATCGTCTTTTTTAGAGCAGAAAGATTATTTAAACGTTAAGTCATACACAACGTGGTTTAAAGTGCACTGTGTTGATGACGTTGGTGAATTTGTCCTTCATCATCCCCCATGGAGAAATATATATTTGTTGATGTATGAATCATCCTTTTTTCATATATTTTTTTATATCATAATCATAAAATATTGAGAAATTTGGATTATTCGTGTACTATTGCTATATTTAAAAATATATAAATTATATATCATGCTATATGTGTATCTTATAATGAAAAAATATAAATTATTTGTGATATGAATGTTCACCCCATAATAAAGATATATGAATTCTACATTAATTTTACACTCATTTTGAAGGGTTATATACTGAAATATATATACATGAAAATTGTATATTTCTCAATATGTTTGCCAATCAATCTCTCATATATCAATTATATCAAGATATGAGCTTCGAATTGATATCTTCGGTATGTCAAGTATATCAAATAGTAAGGGAGGTCGGGGCAAAATGGACTCCCAATTTTTTTTTTCTCTCTTCATTGAATTTTCCTCATGTTGAGTGAAGATTAAGTGAACATAGTGATTTTACATGTGTGATGGAACTTTTTATTCGAACTCAAAGACAAATTTAATCAAGAAAATTTTGTCCAATATCTAGGGCTTCGGATTGTCGAGAATTTTGGTTTTTCGAGGATATCCTCGGCTTTAGACATCGTAGCGAGTTACAGTAGTGCTCAAATAGAAGCTGGCATCATTCCCCATCGATTTCACTGGTCACAAACTGATATTGGATGATTTTTAATATAGTCATGGAGCAAAAACGAATTTACAGAAAAGTGCCTACAACTTCATTAGAAATAGTCAAATTTGATTAGCAACCAGTGAAATCTACAAGGAATGATAAAAGCTTCCATTTGAGCATAATTCCAACTCACTACGACAATGGTCATATCCGCAAAAAAACGAAATTTTCAAAAAAAATGAAGGTATAGGGGAAGGTGAGGTCATATGGACTTTTGAATTGAACGATTCGAGGTGAAGATTTTCTGGTGATTCCATTGAAAAGCTGAGGAAATATCAGTAAAAATACATGTGTCAAAATTAATTTTTTTTTTCTGGTCAAGATTCTTTTTCGAGAATTGAAAAAAATCACATATTTAGGAATATCTCCAGTTCCATCTGTCGTAGCGACGAAACTCGTAACCCAGCTGAGAGGTGAGCTCATTTTCCATCGATTTCCATATTTAAAAAAAAATGTTTTTATGGACTTTTCAATTTTTTATAGGTCATTTTTCGAAAAACTGTTCTTGCACTATATCTACTTGAAAAATCCATCATTTCTCTTCTATAACCGTACAAATTAATGGGGAATGAGTTCAGTTTTCCGCTGATTGTCGAATTTTTACGCGACGACCAATAGAACCAAAGATATTTCCAAAAAAGTGAATTTTTCAGCTTTTGGAAGAGGATACCTTCAAATCTTGACCAAAAAAATCGAATTTTCTGAAAAATCAAAAAAGTTAATCTTCACACATTTTTCGCACCTAAAATTTTCTCAACTTTCCGATGGAATTATTAGAAAAAACGTATCTTCGATATTTCCCTAGATTTCCAGCGATTTTCATAATATACATCAAAACTAAGGTGTGTCCATTTTACCGCATCTTCCTCTATGCCTCAGATTTGGGAATCATCCTGGATTATGAAAGGAAACATTTACAATAGTGTTATTCTTTTTGCAGACACATGAATCAATAAGAAAAGCAGAATTATCCGAGAAGATTCTCTAGTGATAACGATACATCTTTGGAAACACATCTGATTAAATTCATCTTTGAATTCCAATAAGAAGCTTCACTAAAGGTGGAAAATCAATATATTCACTCAATCTCCACTCAATAATATAAAAACTCAATGAAAAAAAAAGTGGATGGTCCGTTTTGCCTCAGGGTCCATTCTGCCCCGTGGTTCATTTTGCCCCACCCTTCCCTATATAGAGTATTATATGATTATTATATAGGTAATATTCTCGATTCTATATCTGAATATCGTATATGTCTTGATATATTTCTCAGTAAATTTCCCTATACTCTATAATGAAAAAATATAAATTATGAAAAAATGTATAGATTTTATGTTAATTTGACAATAATTTTGGAGGGGCATATACTGAGATGTATGCATGGAAAATGTATATTTCTCAATATATTTTCCAATAATTCTACCATATACCACTAATTATACAAGGATATGAAATTCTAATCGAATTTTCGATGTAGCAAATGGTATATCAAGTATCGTATCATTTTCATAGGTGATATACTAGGATACATATTCGCAAATAATATATTTCTTGACATAGTCCTCAATAACTCTATTCTATATCACCAATTATATTAGGATATGAGATTGTAATTTCTTTCACATCAAATGATGTATCAATCTTACATGATTCTGATATAAGTTTATGTGTCACATATTCCTTATCCTTGTTTTCACTTACGAACCATATATATTTTATCATGGCCTAAGGTCTGCTAAAATGGTTCTTCTTATTTTTCCCTGATCATTTTCATTACCCATTTCGCTAAAATAATTTTAATTCGCCGAGATCAATTTAAAATGAATAGATTCCCTTCTGCGCATCATCGGTTGGTATTTAGGCCTCTTTGAGTTCACATTATTACGTAATATCTACTTCTTCACCATCTCAATTCACATGTGTCCCATACACAATATACAACGAACAAATGAGTAGAGTAAAACGGCCGTCAACAGCGATCAAACTGTACATAATATCTATTTCAATTTCTTTGAAAGCCTGAGAGAAACAAACGATTGACATTGAATGTTATTTTTTAGTATTCAAGAGACAGTACATTTGTACTCATCAGTTGTAACGTACAGTATACACACATATATTTATTGATTCCGTATCACGTAGGCAACATTTTTCATTTTCTTCTTATTCATTTACGAATGCTCATGAGCGTTGAACATTTGGATAAATTGAGCTTCGGTAAATTACGTGTCACTAAGTTTATTCCTTGTCTGACGAAATACAGGAATTCCCGTCGTGAATTTTTTCGGTATTTTCGGGGTTCCATCAGGGTCAATTTGAAGTATTTAATCGTCATAGTTGTGAGAGTCCACCGACGAATTTGCGATAGAAAAACTTGCGCGCGTGATCTGATTTGAAAAAGAGTTCTGTATTTTTCTACAGAAAGGGAATAGATTCCTTTTTCAGAATGAATCTTTGATCTGAAGAAAGAACCTACCACTGTTACCGCATTGTCATGTCTTCAGCCTTGTAACATATACGCAAATAACCCAATAAATCTCGGTATAGACCGAAGAATTCACTTGTATCCTTGACACCAGGAGTTGGATATCTTCTTCGTTTTCAACTTTTTAGAATTAATCTTGCTCACTTATACGTGATTCACGTTAATAATGTCTCTCGCTTTCATGAAGACATTTATTTTTAAAAACTAAAATTACGTTTCATTATCCAATAGTTCATCGTTAAGTAGCAACATTGAGAAAGGCCTGTTTCCCAAGTTAATTTCAGCCAGAAAAAAAACAACTTTGCGAATAATAATTGAGAGAATGAAAACATTAAATAAAAGGTACCTAAACTTGGAATTTTGAGTTTCCATAATTCAACAGAATGTCTGGGAATTACTGTGATCCATTAGTTCGATAGTCGATAATAGTGAATCGTTGTATCTTACGTGCTCCCTATATGATACATCTTGAGTTGCGCAAATAATCTCGAGTTTTGTGCTCATCTCAGGTTTTTATCACCGAAAAAAATAAATAAAATATGTGAATAATAAAAAAAATCTTCCTGGGTGGGCTCAGATTGAAGACACCAGGTTACAATGACCTGAGGTTGAGTAGAAAAAACATTTGCACTTCCTGAAGCCATATATAAACTTAGCGAGAAATCGATTTTATTATCTTTTTTCTTTTTTTTTGATGTGTTAATTCATTTGACGTGTGTTTAATGTCTCATTTCAGGGACTAT
>JABSMS010024564.1:0-10620 GCA_018902275.1 Aleiodes sp. PSUC_FEM 10030003
TGCATACAATATTTTTTGTTTCGAGAGAGGAAAGAACGACGTTTCCTAACCGAGCGAAGCGAGGTTAGAAACGTCGTCCTATCCTCCCTAGATGCAAAAAAGAGTATTTTTAATATTTTTTTTTCAATAATAATTTAGTTTGTTTCGTAAAACTGATTACACAGATTTTTAATATTATGTTTCAACTTGACTTCTCCAAAATTGGAAGAAAAAAAATTAATCATTTATAAATATATCGTCATCTTTGTTGGAATCCGTTCGGTAAGTAGTGCTTCGCGTTGACCGTCAGAACATCTTACTGGACGATCGAAAATAAAAATTTATTTTCAGCAAATATTTGCAGCGATTCCTTAATAATTTTTTTTTCTATGGAAAATTTAATTTCTCCCGTTTTCTCATCTCAAAAAATTAATGCTATTTCATGAATTAAAAAGAATGATAATTTACAATTTTTTTTTCTTTTTATTAATAATTTACAAGAATTCACATGAAATTTGAGATTGCAGGTATCTGAGCCAAGTTCATCTCTTCTGTGTTAAAAGTGAAACCGTGCTAGAGACCCGAATGATAAATCGACTTCCGGGATTTGCTGAGTCTTTTTTTGGGTAAAGCAGTTGAGTGAGGAAGGCCTCTCGGCTATATACCACTGCCACACATACGCCGGGCTTATTGAGAGAAAAAAGAAAATAAATAGTGGCCTTGAGATACAGCGAGAAGAGGGAGATGGGATTCGAGAGGAATATGGGGTGGGTTTTTTCTTACCGCAGTTTTATTCGCCCCGCAGTATTCTTCCAGTCGAACTCAAGAAGTTCAACTTCCTTGCATTCGCGATGAATTCCCGACTTCGCCTTTCTTTGCTGAGAAAAATTAATTAACGCGTTGCTCTAAAAACGAATGATACGAAACATGTAATTCAATTTTTTTTGCGAATAAATTATGTGAATTAATAATGTTGTCTAATTAAATTTTTTCGATGAAGAAGTTGATGGATTTTGAAAATTTACGAAAATTTAAATGGGAAGCCCGGGACATTTTAGCTGGAAAATACAACTGGTTTTGAATGAATATTTTTCAAGATATTTTGATAATGAAGAATGAATGAATCGATTTTTTTTCCAATTTAAAAATGTTTAAAAAATGGCGAAACCCAATTTGGAAAAATTGTTAAAACCGAATGCATTATTTTTATAATGTGATAAAGAAAATCAGTAAATTCTTAGGGGAGTTAGATTGCTATTAATGAAGAAAATTAAATTAAATTTTCTCCGTTAATTGCTTCTTAAATACCTTAAAAATTTGACTCAATTTGTTTTTCGTATTAAAAGCATAATTCATTCGGTTTTATTAATTTTTCACTATTTTTCCAAAGTCGCTCAAAATCCTTAAATCAAAATCAATTCTGTGATAGAATTTTTCATCGTAAATTTCCCGCGCTTTTCAATGAAATTTTCAAAAGTTCCAAAATTCCGGCAATTTTTCATCATATGTTGTAACAAATTCACAACACAATTTCATGCATTTCAATCTCCCACAATTCACAACGAAAAATTTAATATTATTTCATCTCAATTTTCTTTCTTTGCGCTTCAAATTCAAGACCAGCACGTGCTCTCATCTCGTGCATTGTATTGAGTGAAGGGGCGTGAATTTCCAAGGGCTCGACTACCCCGAAGGGAAAAATGAAAATAACGGTGAAAATCCTCGAACAGTCACAGCTGTCCTCCGTTTCTCATTACAACGTTGTTTATTGTTATGCACTGTTGAAAAAAAATGAAAATTCAACGTCACTATCCTCGATTAGAATAGAGATCGACAATGGATTGCAGATTTTTGTTCGTCTTCTAATAGGTCCATCGATTTTTGATTTTTCTTCTCTTAATTCCCCTTTTTTAATTTTTTTTTATTGATTTATTAAACATGTAAATTCTCATAGATTTCGTTTTTCATTAAGCTTTCATTAATATTCTGGTTAAATTATTCCAAAATTAGTGGAAAACGTGAATTTTCAATAACAAGATCTCCTGGAATTTGAGCATAAATGTGACTTGTTTAAAATTTCCAGGATTTAACACGGAAAATTCAGATAAAATTTTTAAACAGTGTGAGGCTTCATTCAATTCGACATTGGGTTCGGTGATAAAGATGGACCCGATAATCCAATGGTTTTGCGACATAATCGAATGAGATGGGGGAAAAAATGAATCAATAGTTTTACGAATGTTTCGCTGTCGGTAAGGTGGAATTTAGGAGGACCCTTACTTGCCCGCGCAGCAGCTGGCAATTCGAATAGGAGTTTCTAGACAGAACGATATTTTTCGTCCCGCATCTGTCGCTGCAGGGGCTTACCATACATATTTTTTTGGTTTTATTGGCGTCATCGTTATTCATTTAGATAATCACTGGAATAAAATATAATTTAACGCGAAATTAAGGGTATTTTTTAATTTTGCGATAATTCTATGGAATTGTTGGAGAAATTTCAGATAGAAAATGCTGCGGTACAATCGGTATTGTTTATAGAGTTTTTGAAACGAGACAAGATGATGCAGAGAATGAAAACGCGTTTAAATTTGATGGCGACGAACCGAAATAATGTGAGAGGCTTCACTGTTGGAAGATTATTATTTGAAATTCACCGGAAAAATTATGAAATATTCAAGAAACTTCAGTTAACTTGAAATTTCACGGAATTTATCACTTGAAAATTCATTTGATATGAAAATATTTAAGATTTGGAATTTCATCGTAAAATGATGGTTAAATTTTCATTAAATTATGATTTTTGGACAAATTTGAAGTGGATCATTCAGTGAATAAATGAAACTTTGAGCGATTCATGAAAATTCAAGGCCATGTTGCATTGAATTTTCGATCAATAGAAAATTCAAGTTCATATCGTCGACCTAGAGTCAAAAGGGCGTAAGATGAGATTCCCTGAATTTTCACTTGGAATATGACTTGTTTAAAATTTCCGGCATTTGACACGGGAAATTCAAATAAAAAATTTCATCAGTGGCCCCTCTAGTTCAATTTTTGAATTAGAATGGAAATTACTATACAATTCTTCCCGAAGTTTTTTAAAAATCCCCAATTTCACCAATGAATTAAAGAAAAATCTTTTCCCTGAAAAACCTCAAAATTTTCATTGGAAAATTTACCCGAAAAATTCTTTGATAAAAGGATAATCTCATGCTAGCTGTGTATGCCTTCTGATGAACAGTTGGTTTCTATTGATAGTAGGTGCCTCGGGTTCATGGCTTGTTATATGACGGCAGGGCAGCTGGCACAACGCCCCCTCTCTCCCCAAAAAAAGAAGAAATAAGTTAGGGCACAGACACACACATCAACGATCACGTGGGCCCCAGTTGCCTATTTTTCTAGTTTAAGCCTTGGTAGCACATTGGGCACCCTCGTCTAGGAAAATGCAATATCGAGAACCGTTGAGCTCTAGCACGAGCCACTGAGTTTATCGCTGATGCAGATAGACGTCTCATTTCTTTTGCCACGCTCCCAACGTTTTTCAATTTCATTGTCGACTTAAGGGGTTGCATGGGTTTACTCTGGAAAAAAATGGAACATTTTCAACAATTTTTTTTTTTATATAAAAAGTGAAATTTTTCATTCAAACTTTTCATGAGATTGAAGATCCATATTTAATGAACATTTTCTTAAATTTTTGTTAAATAATATCGTCGCCCTAGAATGAAAAGGGCGTAAGTGCCATTTTTTCTTGCTGAAAAATAAAAGGGCGTAAGTTAGTATTCTTATGAAAAAACTAATGGAGATTCAATTTCTTTGGATTTTCAAAAAAAGGCACTTACGCCCTTTTGACTCTAGGGTGACGATATGTAAAACTCAGCTATTGCAACGTCATTTTCAGTGAATCAAAACCGAAATATATTTCTCAAGAACTTCTTCCTGAAAGAATCATCTCATTGATGTAAACTTATTCAAATTTATTCCAATCAAGTTTGAGGATTAATCCAAAATATTAAGTCTTTAATCGGAAAAAATCCATTGCCAAACAAATTCCTGATTGACGCAAACTACATAGTATTACTAGAAAATATTTTTTTTCCTCAATGTAAACATAATCCCTCTGACTTTATCAATTTTCCCAAATTGAGTTTTACCATTTTTTCAAGATCGCTCAACATCATCGCTCCTCTTTTCCTCTTCATGTCCTCAGTTAAGGAGTAACGGAACATGCAACATTTTCCGCATTTTCAAATGATTGTTTCATTTTTAATAGCCCATTTTTTTTGAAGAACAAAATCATATTGACATTAAATTTTTAATTTTTTCTAAGTCTATATTAACGTCTCCAATATTCCGAAAGACTTTCTTTCCGCGATGTTCAGCGAAGTAAAAATATTCACTTCGTCAATCTTCTCCATTCAAATTTGACTGCGTTCTCTTAGAATTATATCAAACGGATTTTCCACGATTTTCCACCCGAATAACTCGGAAAACTCGTGGGCTCTACAGATAAAGAAAAGAGCTTAATAAATAAACGGAATAAAAGAATGAAATTAAATAATAAAAAAAATTCTAGAGATAAATTTAACACCACATTTGATTCCCACTTATTCCCTCCTTTTGTCACGAGCAGTTACATATTTCTCATGAAGTTTCATTCCTCATCTCTCTTTCCTTTTTTCTCCATTTTTCCTATCTCCCTCTTATTTTTCATTATTTCGCATTTCCTCACGCGGGACAGCTGCAACCGTTACGAATGCCGGGATAACGAGCGCGTCCAAAGGATCAGAGAATCCATTATGCCCGCCTGTGAAATCGAGAGAGAGGAAAAAAAGAAGTGGAAAAAAATCATGAAAGAAAAAAAAACATAATAATGTACGTATGAACGTTGGATGGCGACAAAGGAATCGGATACGTGCGATGACAAAATTTCAGGGGCACTAGTGGCAAGTTGGCTCCTTTCAAGTGGCAAGAGATGTTGCCTTCATCATTTACACTTATGTCCCTACCTTACCTGCTCTTCTGAAGCATTTCTTAATTTTTTTTTCTTCGAATATACATGGAAAAAGAGCGTGAAGAAAATGAATGCGCTTGTGCGCGTTTATTTACGGTGGATTATGAGTTTGGGTCACTTGAAAGAGCATTCATAACGTTTTATTGTTGGATTGTTTCGAAATTATTATCCTGAAGTTCGTGAAAAAGGGAAAATGTATACATCAATGGATGGAACGAAAGAAAATTGAGGAAAAGTTTGAAAATAATTAATATCGTCGCCCTGGAACTGAAAGGGCGTAAGCGCCATTTTTTCTTGCTGATTAATAAAAGGGCATAAGTTGGTATTCATATGAAAAAATGAATGTAGATTCAATTTTTGTAGATTTTTAAAAAATGGCACATACGCCCTTTTGACTCTAGGGCGACGATATTAATTTTCTTTTTCAGTTTTTATAACCGTATATATTCGATTAAGTCTTAAAAAAATTGCTTCGTCGTTCAGGTTTGAATTTTCCATTATTATATCGTCGCCGTAGAATCGAAGGGGCGTAAGTGCTATTTTATCGTCTTCATCAACGAAAATGCGTAATTTATTGTTCTTCCAGAAAAATGAATTCATGTAGATGTCTGAAAAATGACACTTACGCCCCTTTAACCCTACAGTGACGATATAAATGTCAACGTTTCGATCTCTATCTGAGATCCTCATCAGGGGATAAAATACACTGTAGAAAAATAATAGAGATTATTCTATAAACATGTTCTATAAATTTAAATTGAACTATTATACAATATTGATTATTAATAAATAAATAAAGAGATAGTCGGCGAGATTGTCAGCCTTGAAATATTTTCTGAAATCGTACCCATTCTTCATGTGTACAGGTTATACACCTGACACTGGTAGATGTCAAAAACATTAACCTAATAACAGCCGAAACGGAGATTTCATTATTATTCATGAACGTTGGGATTTTTATAATAAAGGACAATTTAAGCCTGACGGATGAAGCCATTTTTTTAAGACTTAGTTTAATTTTCTTTTTACAAAGACGAATTTATGGTTTAATGGATTTTTTTTATTTGTTTAAATGTATAATATGTACACATTGAGCAGAATAAACCTTACGGTTTCAAATGCATAAATGAAAAAAAATAATTGTGTTTTTATGTTTTTTTATTTGTAAAGGAAATTTTTACTTGTCGCAGGGGGTGAGTGAAGATAGATAAGTATTTATTATGACTGCAGCCAAAAAAGGTATATCATCAACAAAATCGTCGCCCTAAAATCAAAAGGGCGTAAGTTAGTATTCTTATGAAAAAATTAATATAGTTTCAATTTTTTTAGATTTTCAAAAAAAAAATAGCACTTATGCTCTTCTGAATCTAGGGTGACGAAATTCATACAAAAATTATAACAGTTAAATCAGAACAATTGATTAAGATAAACAATTAAAAAAAAAAGTGATTAAATAAATGAATTTAAGAATATCACATACAATTAAGTAAAGCCGTCTATTTTCAACAGTAACCCAATGATTATTCTTTCGTATGACAGATATATGACTAAATCGTCAAGTTCGTTTCACAAATCTGACGCAAACATTAAATAAACTTTGTGAAGAGGGGAAATTGATGACGAAAATTTCTAGAGTATCGAGAAATCTCGAGGATTTTGAGACTTCAAAAATTAGAAATGTTGAAGGAATAATTTCGACTTTTTAAATTTCATTATCACTCGAGAAATGAATCTTTGCAACGTGCAGCGTCATCCGTGGACCGTAAAAATGGCGGTTTATGGCTTCATGTGTGGGGCCCCATGAGTGTAAGTGGTGGATCAATTCCGAGAAGAGTAAAATGTTTTTTTCCAATGAATCTTTCTTTACAATTTTACAGAAAATTCCCAACTGTCTGCAAACGCGTGAAAGAACCTTCCTCGATTGAGGAAGCATTAGAATATCGCATGAAAATTTTTTAATCAACTTCGCGACGTTCCTGAATAATAATTAACGAAGAAACTCATAAATTACCCCCTGAATTTTTTTGTGAACGGATAAAATTCGTTACTAAAATAAAAAGACTCATAAAGCCTGTAGAATCATCGACTTCCCCTCTGGCGAACGTTACAGTGAAAGGAAGCCCTTTAAAAAAATGGTTCCATCCGGGTCCCCGATTTTCCTCGGTCCACATGCATAACAAAAATATGCACCCAAGAGCCATTAAAATAATTTTTTAGCCACTCAAAATTAATTCAGTATGCAAAGTATTTAATAGCGATTGGCTGAAGAATGAAGATTATCTTCCCCTCTACCAATGAAAAAGACTGTCCTATCACGAGTTTTCCCTCAGCGCCAATGCAAGTATCGCCCCTATTCATTCACTGGCGCATCCTCCCCTCTCAATTTTTTTTTCGCTTCTCTCAATGCTTGAAAACAGTGAATACACATTTTTCAATGCGGTTAGAAAGTGGCGCACGTTTATATGCACACAGAGTGCGTGTGTTGCATTCTCGCGAATCGCTAGTGAGCGAGCCACCGGATTGGAGGGGTCCAATTTTGCAGAGGGAGAGACTACTAACAAGTGAGGCTCCTCGTTGCGCATATTGTGTGGTGGGGGGTAATGCACTTTACTCGCAAGTGCAACGCCTCGTATTTTATGCGGCAGACATTTTTACGCAGATAAATGCATTGCGAGGATGATAAATGTTCATTTCATTCGATTAATAGAATTTGGGTATTTTTTTTTGGTTTTTATATTTACTAACGGTTGATTGGGATTTCGTTTTTTGAAAATGACGACTTTTGTATTTTTATTTAATTGGGGGGAGTTTTGATGGCCATATTCAGTCGATGCGGGTCAATAAAAATTGAGAAATTCATCTTTTTGGGTTCTCAAAATGTCGGTTACCGTCTGAAAGCCCTTTTTGGGGGAAGTTCCAGCAAATTTTTGAAATTCATCGCTTTTCTACAATTTTTAAATCAATTTCTATTAATTCAATTGAGAATAATTGAGGAGCGAAATGAACTGATCTCGATTTGCAATTAGTTTTTCGCGAATATCTAGAAATCTCATGAAGATACGAAAATTTGGAACTTTGCATTTTTTCTAGAAAATTTTCTCCTCCACAAAAAATGTCTCTATGAAAATCTTTGTATCTATCTCGGATCCACAGAAATTTCGTAGAAATGAAGAGTATGGAAACACCTGAGCTGCTGAACTTAAGAAAACACAGAATTTTTAACTTCTTCGTTGACTTAAAAAATCAACTTCCACTTTGATTACTTTAAAATGGGAATAGCGGGAGTTTAACAGAGCCCAAGGGCTCAAACTTTTCTGTATTAAATCAAGTAAGAAAAGAGATAAAGAGAAATAAAAAAAATAAGATCCTCGGGAGTTTCCCTCTCTGCTGATGTCTCTCCGTTTTTTCTCCTCCACTCGTCACAAGGCACAAAGTTTTTCTTTGACAGCGAAAGAGAGATAAGAGAAAGAGAGAGAAGGGGGAACTATTCTCGTAATTTCGATCACGTTCTGTTTAAAGATTCACATCAGGAGTTTTTGAGGGGACCCTCAGGGCAATGGAAACACGGTGCTTTTGGTTTTAGGCGTATTACGAGAAGAGCCTTGGAAAATCTGGATTTTATTTTTTTCGAGTAGAAAAGCATTTGGTGAGGTATGACTCACCTGGGAAGTTTTTAGAAAATATTTTGTTGCGGGACTGCCGTCGAATTATCCACACAATCGATCCTTTGGAAGCAGCTGCAACTGGGGAAAAATCCTTCGGTTCAATTGGTTTTCTTCGCTTTTTCAAAAACGACAGATGGTAAATCATTGTGTCTATGTATTTCTCAGTTGCTATGTTGTGTGAATACTTCCCCAATATTCGCGTATGCTCGATTTTTCATCCTTCGAACAAAGAAAATGGGACAAATTCGGTTATTTCATGAATTTATTGGAAATTTGAAAATCGGTATTTTGTATCGGATTTGCATGAATTTTGTCATTAATATTTTAATATGGTTACAATTTGAGTCTCAAATTTATGATATTTCACGTAATTCCATTTTTTTTCATTGCAACGCAGGAGAACATTAATTATCATCCAAAAAAAGTCGATTTCTTTAATCGAAGTGAAGTGAGATAATTCGAAAAATTCTAGATTAAATAGCATATGAAATAATCTAAAACTTTTCTTGATAAATTCTTTTGAACATGAGATTTTTCAAGATATTCGCAAAATAATGGCAATAGAAGATAACCACAAGAATTGCATGCAATTTATCTTAAGGATATCAGCGGAACGAGTAAGTTTAAAGAAAAACATCGAGAGATTGTTTTTGTGGAGAATTTTATAAGCTACAAAAAAGGTCTTTTCATGAATGTTCGTGAATCCAATAGTTTCTGAGATATTTGCAAAATAATCTGCAGTCAACTCTATCCGTAATCAGAGTTGGAACTCGATGTATCGCCAATATTGGCACTCGATATAACGCGAATATTGGCTCAATATCGCATGGCGATGATGGCCCAATATTACTCGTTAATAATGGCACACGATATATTGCTAATATTGGCACACGATTTATTGCCAATAGTGGCACACGATATATTGCCAATATTGGCACACGATATAATGCCCCAATATCATTGGTCAATATTGGCACCTGATGTTACGCCAATATCAGCCCAACATTACATGCGAAGGTTGGCCCAGAATCGAGAAAAGATTTCCGAGAAGAAAAACAACTTATTCTTCGTCTTCATCATAAAAATGTAATTTATCAAATAAAATCGATCCTTAAAATATTTTTCGTGTTACCAAAATTATTTCAGATTTTCATGAATTAATTAACTTTTTTTTTATCAAAATAAAAATCACAAAAGAAATGAAGCGTCAAGCAACTAGTGCCGGTACCTTTCTAATTTCTCTGTCTTTGTCCCACCTGCCGGAAATCCCAGAGGTCTTCTTATATTTCACCCCTTTTTTTTCAATCATAATATTCTATTTCTAATTTCATCGCTTTGTTCCGATGTACATTTGAATTTGATATTTATCGAAATAATTTTTTCCCAACAATTTTTTGTCCTCCTTTGGAGATTACGTAATGGTTAAATTTTCTGGGTGAAGCATTCTCTGAGCACACACCGGATGTCAACATAACTGAGCACATTTGGAAAATGGCTTCCGACTTATTTTTTTTTTAAACATGCATTGTTATCTCTCGACATTCCACTGATACTAACCAGTAACCCACTGATATTAATGTCAAAGTATTTAATGATACAACACCACGACGTATTAACGCATGAGCAATGGTATTTCCGGATGGAAAAACTTGATTGTCAATCCACTGAATTCAAAATTATCATTCTGTATTCAAGCCACTTGTGTAAATGCTCATGCGTTCATCTGAACGTCATTCATAAAAAAAAGAGAAACAGAAAAAAATTACGTGATTGAATTATTTTTATTATAAATTAAGAATATTTTAGATTTCCTCGTCATATTATTTTCCAAATACACTGAGAGAAAAACGAATTTTTGTCAAGAATATTTTTACTTAGAAATTTTCGACGAAAAATTTCTGGATTTGTAATTGCTTCAACTCGGATTTAATAGTTTTTATCTAATAAATAGAGAATTCAAAT